>PVJH01004132.1:5268-130317 GCA_004026705.1 Nesogale talazaci | reverse complement strand
TGCAAGCAGTCTCCTAGACTTACAGGGTTTGCAGGACTGCCGGGCAGGGAGACGCATGCCAGCTAAGCTCCGAGCCGGGTGTGATGACCACTGCCCGACATGCATTTTATATACTTAAGATTTGGGGTAAAAGAACTGCCATCTTCACAAGGTAAATAAAGCTTTCCCTAAGGTAAACAGTTCTGACATTAATAACTAATTATAGTAGAGTGCATGTCTGCATACTTTAAAAATGTCCTACATCCTGAAAAAATGCGCCTCTGACATGGACATGCTGGTTTTGTGTGAACACTGATGTCCTTTCCCAAACTTCGTCTAAAATAGCTCTATTTCAAATTGTAAAGTTTGGCAGACTGTTAGAAAAGGTTGCTCTTTTAAAGCACAAACAAATATAATTTTGGAAGACAAGGACTACCAAACACTCAGAAGGGAAGATAATTGGTTTTCTAGAAAGGAAGAACATTCTTTATCCCTTTCCTATAGCAACAGAAGGCATCAAGAAAGGAAATCAATGTTTTCTTCTTGACGAGTTTATAAACTGTAATTTGGTACTTTGCAGTCCATATAACACTCATTTTGTGTACCGTAAGCATCTTTTCAAATGGTTTAAAATAAATTAAATGGCTTCCAACTTAATTGTGCCTTTAAAAAGCATTCTTAAAGTCAAATATGTATTCATCATGCTTTTCTCCTTTTACATATTTCTCATGTTATTAAACAGTGTGGTAAAATGTATTCCTTTGTGTGGCCTTTTATCTTGTTTCCTTGAAAACACAGCTTGAGCGATCACACACACACACACACATACACACATACACACACACAATACTCGAGAAGTTGCTTTTGTCCTAGTTTTTTACTCCGAAGGGTTTGACACTTTCATCGAGTTGATTGGCATTTCCTGAGTAAACTGTCAACAACTTGACCAGTTTGGTCATTTTTATTCCGGCCCTGGGCTGAAGCCTGGCCTGTGATTGGTCTGTTTTACACTTCGTTAATAGATTGGCCAATATATAACAGACTAAGCAAATGAAGTGACTATGGTCCACAAAGGGACTTGGTCAGCTCGTGGCCCTATTGGGAGGCCTGTGCCTTGAAACTGACGAGGAGTCAGTACAGATTCACAGCCAGCTCCACAGAGGTTTCAGAAAGAGGCAAGAAGAAGGGCAAAGACAGAAGTGGCGACGATAAACCTCCTAAAGGAGCTGTCATCCGGGTGAAGGTGGTGAGGGGCCTGGAGAAGGCCCTGGAGTGTGGATGGCAGCAGTGACAGGGCCCGAGGGGCTGAGGCAGCATGGGTGGTGATGGCAGAAGCCTGAATCAAGAGAGCTGGACCAAGGGGCTAGACTGGCAGGGAGCTGGGCCAGTTGGCAGGGAAAGCTCACAGGTGGAGCAGCCGGCATCGCTGAGATGGGTTATGTGGGGCCTGGAGTGGCCTGTCCTGAGCAGGACCAGGGGAATCTGCACTGCTGAGACGAGGGTCTGCTTGCTGCTGTGAGCTATGGGCTGTTCCCCTCAGGGGACCTCCAAACTGTGTCTGCGTGCTTGCTCTCGGTTCTGATTTGTGCCCAGGAGATTCTGGCTTGCACTCTGCTACCCAGGGTGAGCGGTTAAGGGTGGTCTGTGTGTTCTGTGTGGCTCTAACAATGAACTCTGGAGCTGCGGCTGATGCAGAATTGGTTAAAAAAAAATTGTTGGACAATTGAGCTATGTCTGACCTCCGTCTCATAGGAATGCACTTTATTTTCCTATCCCTGAGAAATCTAGGCTGCTTCTGACACTACTTCTAGTCTTAAATTGTTCTATTTTAATGAATGTACCATATTTTACTTTTCTATGGTTTCTCCAAGTTTGACCACATAATTTGAAATGTTGTCTGGAGAGAGTATCTCTCACCTCCCCTTATTGTCCTTTTTAAGCCCTTTGGATTATTAATTAGCCTGTTACTGACCCATCAATTCAACTGGCTGTCTTGGGATCCTTTTCCTCATGTCCACCTTTGTAGAGAAAGAAGCTGCTGCTGCAGATTTCCCACGGGCCAGCATTATTTCAAGAGTGAGTAGGATTGTCTCATAGGGTTTTCTAGCCTGCAATTTTTTAAAAATACTTTTATGGGCACATAATTTGCAAGTCATACACTAGTCCAATCATATTAAGAAGAGTTGCACAATCAACACCACTATCAGGTTTAGAACATTTTCCTCCTTCTTGTTAGCTCCCCATTTCCTGCCAGCCAGCCTCCCCTGTAACACCCCCAAGAGACCATTCATCCAGTTACTATCTCTATAGATTAACCTAGCCTGGATTCCATATACAGAAAACTGGAGTCCATATACCAAAAAGCTGGGGGGGGGGTACGATTATCCACCTCTCCCACCCAGAACAAAGAAGAGTGAAGCAATTCAAAGACATATGGAAATGCTTGCTCCAAAGGTGAACCTGGTGAACCTGGGGAATAGGCACACCCCTGTCTCCACGGCCCTGAGACCAGGGCACCACGTGGTACCCAGCTGCCACCTCAACCGCTCGACAAAGATCACATTCAAAGGCCCTGGGGAGAGTGGGAGAAAGAAGATAGAAGAGGACACAACATCATAAAACGGTCAGTTGACGGGTTGACAGAGGCTGGTGGACACCCTTCACCCCAGAGAGGATGGCCTTGGACAACCTTCAAATCCGCCACGGAATTCACCCGCCTGGCTCATTTTCAGCCAAACAGACAGGGAGTTTCATGCAGGGCTCCTCGCCACGAGGCTGACCCCACTAGCCACTCCCCAGGAGAAAGGAGCTCTGCTGCCATGGCGACTCACAGCCTTAGAAACCCCAAAGGGCAGTGGGTTACGCGCTGACCTACAGGAGGACTAGGAGTCAGAATGAACCGAGGGCAGTGCATTTCTGAGGTGATAGACTCCTTGTGACCGGAGGAGGTTCAGTCATAAGAGACCAAAGGGGTTAAAGATCAGAAGAAGACAACAGAAATGGTTAAGACACTGTTGCATTGTGGGGATTCAAACTAATGCCACAAAACGTTCACGAATTGTTGAGTGGAAAGCTAATTTGCTCTTCAAACTTTCACCCAATCCACATGAACATATTCACTCCCACCCCCCAAAAAGAAGAAACAACAACTTTATAAGGACTTCACATTTTATTTATTTAGAGTAAAGTGGGAAGTTCCTGTCTCTGACTAGCCAACTGGAACCAACCAGCCCCTGAGAGATATTATAACTAAGCTTAATATGAAAAGAGAAAAGCAAGTAAAACTAAGATCTCAGGAGAAAGCAGTAACAACTCAGCAATCCAAAGAAAACTCACTAAAACTCCCAGAGAAATAAAATATTTCATCCTTGAAATAAAAATAGGATTCTACATAAAATGTTAAAGTAGTAATACAAGAACAAAACAGCTCTGCAAAATGAAAAACATCTGAAATCATAAGGTCACTGATTGTTATGTCTAGAAGCTATGGAATGAGAGGGAAATAATAATAATTTTTTGAGAAATAATATTTTCACAAATAAATAAAATGAAAAAGTATATGCATATATATGAAAATTATAAATCTAGAGAAAACATCTAAGAATAATAGAAGACATAGTACTAAAAAATGAAAACACCTAAGGAGAAAAAGAAAATATAGTTCCAGAAAGATGAAACAAACAGTGGAGAGGATCAACCCAAAGAAGTAATTCAGATAAATTTCCTAGAACTGAAGGATTTGATTCCAGACTGGAAGAGCCCATCTATCAATATGTTCAATTCAGTGGCTGAAAAACTACACATTCCAGGTAACTTATTACAGATTTTCAGAACACGAGGATTAAATAAAATATCCTAGAAACACCCAGCGAGAAGAAACAGAGACCTTAGAAAGACCGGGAAGTCAGATGGTGTGGAACTCCTCAGTAACAGCATGAGAGCTAGAAAACAGGCCATCTGAGAAGTGAGATATGGACAGCGAGTAAAGAAGACTGAGGAGGAACTGATGCGTTCAAAGCACGGTGTTGATGAAGAGTGCTGGGTGTATCAGGAACTACCCAGAGAACGGGCCCAGCTGTCTTGGAAGAAGTACGATCAGAAGATCCCTCTTAGATTTAATAAAGTGACAGATTTTAACATTGGTAAAGTGGGCCACCATTGACGTGGGGGGGTAGGGGACGGGTAAGAGGGAGTATATCTCCTTCCCAAATATCGGGACTTGGGGGGGGGGTGGCATCACTGCCCTCTGTGTTCGTGGGCACTACCCAGCGCTGCTCCTGAGAGCCGCCGCTGGATTTGAACCGTCAAGCTCATTAAAACTCACCAAGGCCGCGGGCCACAGTCCCGCACTCAACCACTTACGCCACCGGGGCTCGGCCCTATCCAGACTTTTTTAAAACGCCAAGGGATGCAGGAAAATTTCTTTAAAATCGGGACTGTCCCACCAAAAGCGGAACGTCTGGTCACTTTATTTGGAAACAACACGGTGAGACTTCTGCACGTGGGGCTTTCTTTCTCCGCGGGGCTGGCCTCGAGGTGGCCTAGAATGGCTCCTCCGTAATCTGGTGCCACCGTGACCCAACTGAGGAGAGGTTTCATTTGGCGTGAGCACCGTGGGGAAGCTAGCTCACTTCTGGGTCTGGATCCTGTAGCTGGTCTGTTGACTTCCAGACACTTCATTGGCCATGCCAAGAAACAGCATGGACTGCATGGACCTGGGACTCGGTCTGCACTTCAGACCGCTGGGCTTCACACTGCATCTTCTTCTGTCCTCGCTCAGTGGCCCTTGCAGCTACTCAGATCTGAAACGACGTCCAGCCCAGCATCTAACTCATGGGATTGACCTGGATGGACTTACCGATTCCACATCTTTGTGAGCCATTTCTTAATATAAATCTCTTTCTATATACAAAAAAGAATAAGTAAAATATTTCAACACTTGTTAGTCATTTTATCTCTTTCCAACGTGACTTTCCTTCCATCACACATCTTCTAGAGTCATGTGCCATTAGATTTGGGGTCATCTAAATGGTATCGATGATGGTATATAAAATTGTGGATAAAGTTGTAGCTGGGTGGGAAAATATAGGATCCACAGTCATCTCTGGATACACCTCAACTTGGCCAGGCTTGAATTCCCACAGGTTAGGTAGCTACTATGGGAACCCACTCCGTGGTGGTGAAATCATGGTTGGTTTTGAGATATAGTGCTTTCCTTTTGTGAATTCATGGAGCAGTCAATCAGTTGCAGAGGGGGTTCTTTGGAAATGTGGCCTGCATTCCTGATATAAACTAGTGTTCTGTCCAAGTTTGTTCTTTATAGAGTAATGGTTCTCAAACTTCCTCATGCTGCCCCCCCTTTAATACAGCCCCTCATGTTGTGATAACCCCTCAACCATAAAATTATTTTCATTGCTACTTCATGACTATAATTTTGCTATTTTTATGAATCAGGTAACCCCTGTGAAAGAGTTGTTCGACCCCAAAGGGGTCATGACCCACAGGTTGAGAACCGCTCCTAGGGAGTCTGCAACTCACCTTATTTTATACCTCATCTATCTGTGAAATAAACCTTATAGCTTATATAAAAACAAAACTAGTGATTTCTCCAGTTTTATTAATAATACTGAGATGTTACATAATATCCAATATTAAGTGTAAAATGAAACCTTCTAGGCTTCCTATACTGGAAAACATAGAATAACACATAGCAGAGAGTCAAGAAGGCTACCAACAATGACAACTAGCAAAATAAGTGTTCCTGGGAGTGTCGTCGGGCTACGGTGGAGCTGATAGCAAGGGGTTCACAAAGAAAGAATCTGTTTGGAACTGACTGTGATAGCGATTGTATAAAACTGCTTGATATGATTGGTATGATTGGAATGGTATGATGTATGGATTGGGATCTAATAAAATGTTTTGGGGAAAAGCATCTAAAAATTATCACAAATTTTAGAAAATCAACTATGCTAAATAAAAGATTCGATTATCTTCTTCTTGTCTATCTAGAAAATGACAGACATATGAGAGAATTACGCAAAGAAGTG
This sequence comes from Nesogale talazaci, assembly GCA_004026705.1. Classification (NCBI taxonomy): domain Eukaryota; kingdom Metazoa; phylum Chordata; class Mammalia; order Afrosoricida; family Tenrecidae; genus Nesogale; species Nesogale talazaci. Next base: position 124,291 of record PVJH01004132.1, on the reverse strand, counting down.
TTTGAGCGACCCAATACAGAGGTGTGTCATATGATGAGTAAACAATATGAGGTATTGATCATATTTGTGGTGTTGCTCAGCTTTTTGAAAGTTTACATTTTGCACTATTTCTCTTCTTATTTTAAATAAATGCCCACTCTGGTAGCTCACTTCCTATTTGTGATGTTGCTTCTTTGTGTGCATTAGAGACGCTTTGGACTCCATAATAACCACTCCTCTTGTAGAGATGAAGCTGACTTGTAACACGAGTTAGCGCCACCACCCTCCAGGCATTTTAAAAATCGTGGCAGTTTCTCTCGTTGTTCTCCCAGCACTCAGGGAAGAACCTACGAGCGTGAAGGGTGATGATGATAAGTATTTGGCATCCTGCACGGTGGTCAGCTGCCCCCATAGATAGAACAGACTCACTTCTCCTTTGAATTCCCGACATCCTCACACCAATCACAGAGGCCTACGATTTATTTTCAATAATCTGAGGGACAAGACTCCTTTTCACATATAAATACATGATATTTTTATCGTTTTAGCAAAATTCTGATTTTGCTGAGAAAGAATGAAGAGAAGACCATACTTCATTTTGCGTGGAACGTCACCACCTGATGTTCACCGTTTCACCGACAACCATGCCCCTCGTTGTGGGGGAAGACCAAGAGACGTGATGGATGTGGGTCAGTTGCACACACTCCTAGCAGCCTTTGCAGCTTTCACATGTATGCTGAGTCTACAGACAGCTACAAGCATGTGACTAACATGCCTTTTAGTGTGCGTGATTCTGAGTTAAAAATTCATATGGTTTTATACAAAAGACATTTATATTTTGTTTCTTACAGTCAATGGTTTGCATTGATTTTTAAATTATGTGTGTGAGTAACTTATGTTATCTCTAAATTTAATTTCAGGATTGTAAAAGAGGAGTTTGAAATTAAAGGGTACACATTGAATCAATCTGAATTGAAAGCCACTGATTAAGTTTAACTGGCTCATTCTGAAAATCAGAAAACTGAGTTTATGTCAAATTCAATTTGTCTGGAATACAATCTCTGCCAATCATAGCACAAGAACCCAAGTACAATGCCTTTCTCTTAACCCTCAGGGCCTATCCCACTGTGTCAAGCAACTCTGTGACATTTAAGATATTGCTAGTAAATCGACCCCTATTAAAATAGGAACACCATTGAGAAGATAAGTAAGTTAGTGTCTCACATTAGCACTTAAGTTTAGCACTTATTCTTTTGAAGTGACCCACTAGTTTGAGAGAAGCTTCCTGTCTGGATCAATCAAGAAAGAGCCATTGTGTAGTCGATGATGAAACAGGGCAGGATGCAAGACAGAAAGAGGACTGGAAATCCGGGTTCAAGTCCTGATTCTGCCACTCCACTATTACAGGGCACTCAGGCAAAACACGGGCACAGTGGGAGCTTCCATTCCCTCACTTATAATATATAGAGTGGATCGTGTGAGCTTCAAGTTCATTTCAATCCAGTATGAATCATATCTGAGGCTTGAGTTTGAGTAGTCAATATACAATGAATTGTGCAAGTAACCAAATATGGTCACTAGAAAGTAGAGAGAGAGAAAGTAGTATTTTTTATGGTTTTAGATCAAGAGTATGTTGGCTATGTATTTTTTCAAAGAAGAAGCAGCAGCTGTGCTGTCGGTCAGCATGACATGCCCCAGCTTCCCAGGTACTGGACTCATGGTTTGAGAGAAAGTCATGTGACATCCCACTGTTTGCCTGTCACTTTGTCAGATGCCGTTGTGGGGCTGGAAGCACCGTCTCTGGTATTTCGCATGCAGCTGGGTCACCCACAGCGAGCAGGCTCCAGAGGCGCTTCCAGGCTTGACAGACTGCGAAGAAGGACTTGGCTGACCATTTCAGAGGAAGGAGCCGCTGAAACCTTAGGTGTCGTGTGGGATCGTCGTCGTCGTCATCGTCGTCGTCGTCAGACACTGCAGGCCTAATGCAGGAAGCAGAGCGCTGTCAGAGATGGCCCGAGAGCGGCCCCGGGGGGAGGAGGCTCTGGCATAGATTGAGGAGGGGCTGCTCTCTCAAGGAGGAATCGACATGGGAGACGTGAATGAGCAGAGCCTTTGGGAACTGATCTTGTGCTGATGTGGCATAGCTCGAGGTAAGAATACACAGCTGCAAAAATCTAATATCCAGAACTTGAATGAAGAACGAATATAAGAAAACTGGAAGACATCAAAAATGAAATGCATAAAGATCAGTATCCTAGGTCTTAGGGAGCCAAAGTGGACTGATATTGGTCATTTTGAATCAGAAATCATGGTTTACTATGCAGAGAATGACACATTCAAGAGAAATGGCATTACATTCATTGCCAAAAAGGACATTTCAAGATATCTGTTCTGAAGGACAATGTTGTCTATGACAGAACTATATCTCTCCACTCTCAAGGAAATCCTATCAATACAACTATTATTCAAATTTAAGCACAAACCACAATATCTAATGATGAAAAAAATTGAAGAATTCTACCAACAACTTGCGTTGGAAATTGGTCAAACATGGGGTTGAGATGCATTGATCATTATTGGTGGCTGGAAGGAAAAGCTGGGAAGAAAAAAGGGCAGTTGAGGGAAATACCACCTTGGTGAGAGAAAGAGATGGAGCCAGAGATCACAGGACAGAATTTTGCAAGACCAACAACTTTCTCACAGCAAATACCATTTTTCAACAATACAAAAGGCTGGGCTTCCAAATGGAAGACCCCAAATCAAACTGACTACGTTTGTGGAGAGACTGTGGAGAAGCTCAACATCCACAGTTAATGCCAGACCAGGGGCGGACTGTGGAGCAAGCCATCCAGTGCTCATAGGAGGCTCAGCTGAAACTGAAGAAAATGCTTTCTTCAAGTCCGTGAGAGCGAAAATATGACCTTAAGCCTGCTCGAGCAGAATTTCTCAAGAACACCTCCAGAAGAGCTTTGCTGCGTCAAACACGAGTGACAGCATCCTGACGCGCTGTAAGAGGACCTTGAGAGTGTCGGTCATGAAGAAAGTAACAGGTCAGGGAAAAGCCAGGGACGAAACAAACCCTCAACTTTGGCCATGCTATCAGGAAAGACCAGTCCCTCACAAAGGATATGTGCTTGAGAGAGGCAGCAGGAACGAGGAAGGCTGTCAAGAGACGGGCCGACCCCGTGGCTGCGGCAGTGTGCTCAAGGGGGAGACCATCTGTGAGGAGCGCGCGGGAGCGGCCAGACTGCCTTCTTTTGAGCACAGGCTGGCACCGAACGACGACGAGCGTTTGCTATCTCCCCGCTTCCACGTAGGTCTTTTCCTTCTTCCTGTCTTTTCATTGACCTTTGCTCTTTCTGCAAAATGCTCTCTACGTCACTCCACAACGCGCCTGGTCCGCTGTCCTCAGTGCGCGGTGCATCAGATCTGTCGTGGAGATGCTCTCCGAATTTGGGTGGAATGTGCTCTGCATTATTTTTGGCTCTTGTCGATTCGCTTTAATCTTCTTCAGCTTCCACCTGAGCAGCTTACACCTGATCTGTTCCTCAGTCGGTCCCTGACCTTTTGGGTTGATAATATATGGCACTTCTCCATCTTTACTTTCTACAGATGTCGTCCATCTGGTGATGGCCACATGTATGAGCACTGTCTATGTTGCTGCAAAGGGCGTTAAGGGAAGAAGGCACTGTCGTGGCCTTCTAGCATGTGATCGCCTTCACGCACTCTGGACATATTTCCAACTAGTGGCCCTTTCTCTTTTTGCCCAACGTTTGCACTTCAATCAGCAGTAACTGTCAGTGCATCTTGGTTGCATGTTCGATCAAAAGTTCAGATTGAAGAAGTCGGCAGAATCCCCCAGTTTCTTTAGGGTTGGTTCTAGTAGATGATAATATGGATCCACTACAAGAATGCACTAAGAATTTGAACCTCTTTTTTACTAGAGTCTATTATTTTCTCATTGCTCTCCAATTGTTCTCCTAAAAAGTTATTTGTTTTGTTTTGTTGGGGGGGGGGGGCGTGAAAATCACTGCCCTCTGGTGGTCATGGGAGCTACCCAGCCTTGCTCCTGAGAGCCGCCGCTGGATTTGAACTGCCAAGCCTGTGGGCCGCAATCCCACACTCAACCACTTACACCACCGGGACTCAGCCCACAAGTTACTTATTAAAAACCTGCTGAGAACTGAGCTGGTCACTTACCATGAGCCTCGGTGGAGTAGTGGGGTGGCCTTGGGCAGGTAACTGAACGGTCAGCAGTTGGAACACACCAGCCACGCTGTGGGAGCAAGATGGGGCTTTCTGTCCCACAAAGGGGGAACCCACACAGGCAGGCTGACTTTGCCCACACAATCCAGAAGAGTCAGAAGGTCCAGGTGACAGTGCCGTGTGTCAACACCAGATGGTCTATTTGTTTCCTGCTTCTCTCGACAACATTCATGTGGCCATGGACGTTGGGAAGATTATGAAAAAAAAATCAAGAATGGGATGGGCTCGCATTTTATGGAAAAGAATCAGGAATCCATGAGATAAAAAGATGAAGACATTGCCTCCCTGATCCCCAGATTATATCACAGTCACTCTCCTTCTCGTGGGCCCTGAAAATGGTGACCACAAGGTGAGCCACACAGTAGTTGGTCAAGTAGCACCTGGTGAAAGACCAGGCTCTTCTATAGCCACCTTGTTACTCACAGACATGCCCCAAGTACCCCAAAGAGGCAAGTGAACCATTTTATCTCCCATCTATCTTTTACATCTTCTTTCATGTTTGCTACTATTCAGAATCAAGGAGTGGGTGGGGGAGGGATATCACCAACTAAATCGCTACCTCATTAGGAAGCAGTGCCTGATCTGAAACCAATTTTTCAAACGACTTGCTAACTGATGGAAAAGTAGTGCTTAGTCATGGAGAAAATAAAGATAGACTCTCTGTGTACTTTTATTTTTTTAATACTAAAAAGGAGAATTTTAACAAGTAGGGGAACCATTCTATTATCAAATTACTTCTCTTTCAATAAAAGCATAAAGAATATGTTTCTTAATACACAAATCAGGGAGGAAGCTTTTTGTCCCCCTACTCCCTTCACAGAAAGAAGAGTGAGCTAAGTTCCAAGTAAATCCGTTCTGAAGGACAAATTGAGTGAGCAATTTCAGGTCAGAGTGTGTGGTGAGCTCGGCTCCCAGTCCTGCCAGTGATGGCTGATTTCCTCAAGCTGGGCAAGGAGGCTGGATGCTAAGAGGAGGAGCGATGAAATTCAGAGAGTGAAAGTCACCTGCAACAGCCAAGTGAAATGGACTGACAATGATGCAGTCTATTTAAGAAATACCTTGGAATATTCTGGTGAAATAACTTCCATCCTATCATTTATGTGTTCTCTGAAAGTAAATGGCTAGAAAATGAAGAGTTTGGGGCTACCTCCATTAAGGAGACTATTGAAGAGAGAAAGAGTGCAGAATACAAATGCCATGATTCCATGTTGGTAGCAGATGGTTCGTTCTCTTCATGGTCCTGAGTGTGGAGTTCAGGGTTCCTTTCCTGTGTGGCCACAACTTTGAACCAGACGCCAGAAAGATCGGGTCAGAGAATGGAAATAGTTAAACTCAAGCTAGTTCACATCTATGACCAGAGCAAAACTCTGCACATTAGCTATTAGCTCTAGACGTAATGAACACTGAGGTGTGAGGCAGGTTGAAGGCTGGCTGTGCGAAGGGTCTGTGTCACCTTGACTAGGTCATAGTTCTCAGTAGTTGGGCACTTACATAATGATGTCATTTGGCATTTATGTAATGATATCACTTGGCAATTGTGGAATGCTGTAACCTGACAGAGATGGTGTCATCTGGCAGTTGGGTGATGAAGAAGCCATCCTCCACTTACTGATCTGATGTGGTCAGCCTCCATTCTTGTATGATGCTAATTTTCATTTAGCAACTTGGTCTTTGAAACCCAACCACATTGATAAGTAAGGAGTGAATGTTCCTGAAGCATAGGTTCAACAGCTTGTTAGTGCATTGTATCAGATTCTTATCCAAAAGAGCTTGCATAGACAAAGGGCAGGAGCACATCTCTCCCTCGAGATAGGCTTTGTAGAGTCTCAAGTAACTGCCGTGTCCTTCCTTGCCTTGGGAAAGAGCCTTGGTAGTTTGATGGTTAGCACTGGACTGCTAGACAAAGAGTCAGCAGGTCGAAACTATCAGCCACCCACTCCGTGGGAGAAAGAGAAAGCTTTCTGCTCCCATAAAAAGTTACGGTCTCAGCTGAGCCCTGGTGGCGCAGTGGTTGTGTGCAGGACTGCGGCCCACTGGGTTGGCCGTTCAAATCCAGCAGCAGCTCTCCAGGAGCAAGGCTGGGCCTCCTACTCCCACCAGAGGGCAATGATGCCCCCCAAAAAAGTTACAGTCTCCAAGACCCCCAGCAGCAGTTCTTCCCTGTCCTATAGAGCCACTAGGAACCAGAAATGGCTCACTGGCAGTGAGTTTGGTTTGGAGGTTGTTTTGGGAAGTCCACTCCTAGTTTTGCTGAAAAGGATGTGGAAATGGAGGTGCTGAGGGGCATGTCCCCACATAGGGAGGCTCGGGGTTGCAAGGCTTAGGCACTGCATTGTTAACTGAACTGCTGGGAGTTCAGAGGTACCCAGCAACTCTGCTGGACAAAGATCTGCAAAGATGTAACGATGACAACCTACAACACCCTCTGGGGCCCTTCTGTCACAGGGGGTCACGATAAGTCAGAACCAACCCAACCTCACCTTCTACGATAATCTTAGTGACATAAATATCACGTATCATACCAATGAATTGGTCAAACATACTCGATCACCACCACCACCACGAATTTCCGAACAGTCGCTCTTTCTCCGACTCCTTGCTGTTAGCTCACCCTTTCCCCCACGTCCTCTGCCACGCCTCCAGGCCACTGTCAATCCCCTCAGCGGGTCTATCGATTTATTGTCCCACAGGGCTGCTCCAAGTCAGCACTGACTGCGTGGCGCTGAGACTGGAGAGCTGAATCATGAGTGGCCTTCTCGACACGTGAATTCCCCCCTGAGACAACGTGTGTGGCAGGCATGCAAACGTGCTTCTCAGGCCCTCTGCTGCCCCACGCCTTCCCCAGCACATCTGTGCCACACTCCCACTGGCTGCCCCCAATCAATGACAAGCATGGCAGGCGTCCTGAGGTCAGCCTCTTCCAACAAGACACGGCAACTCTGGTCTGAGGACGCTCTATCATTAGCAGAGGCTCCCTTGGAAAAGTCGGAGCTGAAGAAAGGAAGGCCAATCCTAAGAGTAGGCTCATTTCTACTGAGGAGGATAACAGGGACCAAAGGAACAGAGGTCAGAGGGATGGGGGGGAGGTGGGGGGGTGCTTGGCTCACAGGAAGTTGTGGAGATGATTAATGGTGCCCCTTGGAGCCACGTGGATGAGCCACCAACAAGGTGTATTTTTTTTTTGGGGGGGTGGGCATCTCTGGTGGTCGTGGGAGCTACCCAGCCTTGCTCCTGGAGAGCCGCTGCTGGATTTGAACCACGAAGCCCGTGGGCCGCAGTCCCGCACTCAACCGGGGCTCAGCCCCAACAAGGTGTCCTTTTTTTTTTTTTCTCTTGAACGAGGTGTTCTTGACAACTTAAAACCAACTACAAAAAAAGACAAGAATGAAGAAAACAAGAGCATCAAGGCTGTCACTCCAATGACAGCAATAACAAATCACCTTCTTTCTCTCCATTACCAGACCCAAGACAACCTTTTTTGTTGTTCTGTATATTTTTTTATTATATCATTTTATTGGGGACTTGTACAACTCACTTTTGTATATTTGTTTCCCTCATCGTTCTCAAAACACGTGCTTTCTATTTGAGCTCCTGGTATCTGATCCTCATTTTTCTCCTCCCTCGCCTCTCCCCCATGAACCCTTGATAATTTATAAATTATTATTTTGTCATATCTTATACCTTCCAATGTCTCCCTTCACCCACTTCTCCACTGTCTGTCCCCCAGGAAGGAGGTTATATGTAGAGCCTTGCAATCTGATCTCTCTTTCTACCCCATCTCTCCCCCACCCTCCCATTATCGCCCTTCTCACCACTGGTCCTGAGGGGTTCCTCTGTCTTGGATTCCCTGTGTTGTTAGTTCCTATCTGTACCAGTGCACATTCTCTGATCCAGCTGGATTTGTAAGGCAGACTCGGGATCATGACAGTGGGGCGGGTGGAGGAAACATTTAAGAACTAGAGGAACATTGTATGTTTCATCATTGCTACAATTCACCCTGCTGCCTCGTCCCCTCCATGAGTCTTCTGTGAGGGAATGTCCAGTTGCCTACAGAAGGGCTTTGGGTCCCCACTCTGCACTCCCCGTTATTCACAAGGAGGTCATTTTTTGTTCTTTGATGCCTGATAGCTGATCCCTTCAAGACCTCGTGATTACCCAGGCTGCTGTGCTTCTTTCAAGTGGGCTTTACTACTTTCCAGCTAGATGGCCGCTTGTTTATCTTCAAGCTTTTAAGGCCGCAGACTCTATATCCGTTGTAGCAGGGCATCTTTAGCTTTCTTCACCACTTTTACTTATGCACCCGCTTTGTCTACAGCAATCATGTTAAGACAGGCTGATGTGCTTCTTTCATGTGGGCTTCACTGCTTCCCAGCTCGATGGCCACTTGCTTATCTTCAAGACTTTAAGACCTCAGATGCTATATCTTTTGATAGCCAGGCACCATCAGTTTTCTTTGCCACATTTCCTTATGCACCCGCTTTGCTGAGACAACCTATAAATTGAGCGCCCACTATACAGAACAAGTGGATGGATCCTTAGAATGCACTATAGGAGAGAGAGTATATTCCCATAATGACTCCCCCAGAGTTTATACAAAGGTGACTATATAGTGAGGATGCTCCTAGTGTTTTTGAGAAATGATGAGACACAGAATCTGAGGTAGTGTTGACACCAAGGGACACAAAGCATTATTATGACCATGCTATGTTTACTTTACAAGGGTCCAAGTAATAAATAAATCTGATTAGAAGCTGGTTCACAGGGAGCTGATTGGGTCCAGGAGAGCACCTCGTGAGCATTTCTATCGTCCTGGGATGTATAGTAGCAATTGATACATTAGCAATTGGAATAACCCCCAAATTAGGTACTAAACGTAAGCACTATTATAATGGGTAAGGCCAAGTGGAAACTCTGAAACTGAACCCCCAGTCCACCCCATGCAAGGACAGTCAATCAAAAGCAGCATCACACTGGGGCTGGGGATAGAACTTCACGCCACCATTAAAGAGCTAAAGGACACAGACCTAACATGTTTCCATTCAACTCATCCATCTGAAAGGGGATGGATCCTGGGAAAATTCATGGACGACCCCACGCACACATAAACAGGAGACCTGACCGTAGAGCTCCTGTGCTGAGCATTGTGTGTTGCTAGAGTCAAATCTTAGGACTGCAGGTACATGATATGTGGCCAATGACTTAGCAACTGTATTTTTTTGATTCTGTTGAAAAAGAGGATCAGAAATAGTTGTCATTCATATAGGACCAAGGACAATATGCACTTACAATTCTGTCTCAGAGTTGTGTTAAACTGTCCACCCTCTGTCTTGACATAGCTGGAAGATATCTAAAGCAACTAAACATCTTAAAGGACATCATGGGGCTCCATGCAGTCAAAGACACTACACCACGTGGACAGGATCAGCAGGAGGGGCTGGGATGCTTGATGAGACATGTGCTGCAGGAGGCCAGAATTGAACTCGACAAATCTTCAGGGACCTGCCACTTCAGTGAAGCTTTTGGGAGAACCACGGTCAGAGTCATGCCCCCATAACCCTTCCAAAGTCAAAGGCCAATGGCCCCGCCTTGCATTCCCTATCACAGAGAAGAACACAGGGTGCTTTAAAGCCCTCCTTGGTCTCTGAGGGTAATCCATTCCACATCAAGGAATTACAAATCACCGGCGAGGCTGCCAGCTTTAAGGATACCCGAGCAGGTCAGAGCTGGACAGAAGGCACACCCAATGCATTGGAAGCAGGCCACCCGCCCGCAGACCCGCGTTGAATGCACTCTGTGCCGAAGAGCTGACTCTGGCTCCCAGCAGCCCTCCAGGACGGGACTGGCGCATTCTGTCGGGTTCCCGGGGCTGCAGATCTTTACGCACGTAACAAAGCAGACGGACTCCTCCTGCTCCAGCGGAGCTGCCAGTGGGCTTGACGGCCAAGCTTTTGGTTTAGAGCTCAAGACCAGAGGGAACACGCTACACCAGCGCTCCTCTCTCAGTCTACACCGATGGCCTAATGGGAAATCTTGCACGACCATCTGAACCGGCAAGTTAGCTTAAAGCAGGACTCCTCTGGGTGTGGATACAAGCTGAAAATGGGACGCAGCTCTATTTTTAATGGCTTTGAAATTGGCCTTACAGGCAGACAGTGATGATGTAAAATCCTCACGGTGCATGGAACTTGATCATGCATTTTCTATAGAAGGGGAAGCAGCTTGAAGTGAGACTATATAGAGATTTCTGAGCCAGGTCCAATGATCCGTCAATTTACCCATCAGCTGTGTATGCGACAGAATCAGCCTGAAGAAAGTATGACTGCCAGGGCTCAGACCCCACAGGTAGGGTCACACTGCTGATAAGGCATCATGACCTTAGCAAGTGATGGCTGAAAGGGAGGAAACTTGGAAAGAATGAGCTCTGCTGTGGCTCTGAGACCAACTTCAAGAGTGGGCCTGGAGTTCATCTACTGCCCGCTTGCTCATCCATTTCCTCTCAGCAAGAGGGGCTGCTGCATTCTATAAAGGGGGTACCTCCCCAAAAGCCCCAAATGGAGTGGGGCTTTCATAGCACACTTTTTCCCCACTAGGCGAGCATCCAGCAACTTGCTGAGTCAGTGCACACAGTGGCATCACCGACAAAGGTTCTCTCTGGTCACAGTGAATTTTTTGTAAAAGCTGTTTTGCTCAAACCTCAGTTTGGGGGATGACCAATTTAAGGGACCAGCATGCGTGCAGCTGTGAAATTGTGTTTCCTGCTTGGGAAAAAGGCTATAGAAACTGCCGTGATGTTGAGCACAGCTTACAAGGACAGCGCTATGGGAAAAACTCAAGTGTACAAGTGGTTTTCTCATTTGAAAAAAAGGTGAGATGTCGATTGATGACAAACCTTGTTCTGGATGTCTGCCAGCTTCCCTTAAGGATGATGTCCACTTGTAGCACATGTGGAGTTTGTCCCACCAGGTCAGACTGTTCATCAAGCTTTCTATGTGGAGGCTCTGAAAAGATTGTGTTGCCGTGCGCCACAAAAAAGGGCTGATTTGTGGCATATGGGGAACTGTTTTTGCTCACACAGTCATCTCAGTGCGCCAGTTTGGGGCAAAAGACAGCATGCCTCTCTGCCCCACATAGCTTACTCACCTGACCCCGCTCCATATGACTCCTTCTTATTTCTGTGAATGAAGAGGGACTTGGATGGAGGTGCTGTCAGCCACCCAAACAGATGAGTTTGGAAAATGTTTCCAAGAATGAAACTGCAGATCTGAGAAATGTATTAAGTGTAATGGAGAGTACTTTGAAGATAAGGTTGTTTTGTAAAAATAATTAAATACGTAGTTTTGGGAAAACATTTTGTTTTGGGGGGGTTCCCTCCTCCTAAAGGAGTTGTTCCCTGAACCCACAGAGAGAAGCAGATTTGCGCCGCGTGAAGGGTAAACATTAGTGACTGCAAAAATGTGCAGGTCAGATCTCTTGCTACAAGTGTGCACTTTGCTGACAGCCCCAGACAATGATGTGGCTGCTGCACGCGGTTAGTGAGGCAAGTTTATCCCAGAGAGTCATAGGACTCGTCCGATGGGACGCTGACTTGAGGGCTCCCCCTGGCCTGGCTGACCCCATGTGGAAACTGTGCTGCTGCACCCCAAGATTCCTCCTTTTCTGTCGCACTTCCTTTCCTGAAAGCCGGCGGTCCCCTGGCCTGTGCAAGCACCACGTGTGCAGCCCCTCCGCACGGCGTCTGTCACAGTCTGTGAGCAGGGAGCAGCTCTGCCCGGTGGAGACAGAGGATTCTGATCATTACCCGCTCTGCCCAAAATAGATGTCATTATTGTCCCCTGCTAGAAGTGGAGGCGTGATTGAGTGGAGCAACGGACTGAAACCTAAAACACTCGAGATGACGAATGAGGTAAATTTTGACACCGCCTGATCAGTTCTCTCTCCACTTAGCTCCTATTGACCAGAAGGTGGCAGGGCCGGCCCCGCACAAGCCCTTCCACTCCTGCCAGCAGGGCGAGGACTCGCAGAGCCGTGAGGAACTCTGGGCTTCTGAGGGATGTGGCAGTCTTGACCGAAGCATGGATGATTTGGGTTCAAACTATAAAAAATAGAAAAGTCCTAAGACAACGGTGTGAGACGGACTAAAGCTTTAGTGTGGGCCATTATTCGCAAATGCATTGTAATCCCTAATGAGGCCCTCAAAACGACCAAAGGCGGGCAGAGCAGGGAGAGCAAGGTGTCAAAGGTAACACGGGCAGGTCTTGTTTCTCTCCCTTTCCTGCTGGGCTGCAGGGGCAGTCAGCCCCCCAAGGTGCAGATTGAGTGAGTCTGCCCTCTAGGGTGGTGGTGAGTCAGGATGGACAAAGTGGCAGTAATTTATTTGTTTTGCTAAAACTTAAAGAGTCTTTAGTCTTTACATTTCCTACTTAGGATTAAGACATTATATCTGTTTCATCAACAGAGAACATGAGGTCAAGAGGCAACATGTTCTACGCAAGATCTTTAAAAAAATGTATTAGTGTTGGACATGGATCCCTGGCAGCAGCACAGTGGTTACACATCCGACTGCTAACCACAAGATCAGCATTTCAAAGCCACCAGCTGCTCCATGGGGGAAAGACAAGGCTCTGAGTATGAGGAGCTGCAGCCTCAGAAACCCCCAGAAGGTTCTACCCTGTCCTCTGGGTGCTGCGCATCCACATGGACCCCAGGGCAGCGGGTTTGGCGTTCTGAACTATCACCACACCCAGCGCTCTCTGTCACTGCACTGTTCAGTGTTCCCTTCTCTTCCACAGCAACAAGAACGCTCTGTAGTAAGAGTTGGAGAGGACACCCGGGCTGGGAATCCGAGGCCACTTCACTCAACACCAACTGGAAATGTGGACCCCATCCCTGGTGGTGACGGCAGCGGCGTGATTCGTGATTGTAAAACGTTGGCTTGTGGGCGGATTGGGAGGGCTTGCTGGTGGGAGGAAAGCCATGAGCTAGTCTAAGGGATCCCGCGTTAGAGAAAAATGAGCAAGATAGTCAACTAGCGCTGCACCCAGGAAGGTCCCGCGGTGCGCTGGCGAATCCCTCGGCTGCTCACCAGAAGTTTGGCGGTTGGCACACACCAGCCTCTCTGTAGGACAATGTCCAGCAGTGAAGTGCGAAAGCCAGACAGCCTTTTCATAACACATACAGGGCTCTCATCTCTCGCCGTAGGAGGGCAAAAAAGACTCAGGGTCTGACCCAAGACAGCTCCAAAAAAGATGAAACCCCCAGCCAAGTCGGCGCCTGATGCCAAGTACAAGGCCCTGGCCGGGGAGAAATGAAACTGGGACACATGAGATGGGCACATCTGGTTTGAACCGTCTAAGATGCCTCCCTGCACGTCTCTGTATCCCTGAGCCTGGAGAAGTGGCCCACTCCTCCTTACGAGTGGCTGACTCTGTACAGAGACTTCCTCGTAGCATACTATGTGTGCCCCACCCCCTTCCACCCTAGTCACTCAGCCAATAAGGAGATTTAAATGGCAACATCATCCTTAATAGTGAACAGTAAACTTATGTAACATGCTTAACTAAATGCCCATCGTGTTTCGACAGATTGGAAGAGGAGTAAGATCTTAAGATCTACAGCGGTGGCCTGAGAGTGAGCCAAGACTCAAGACCACAAAGGAGCTACAGGATCAGAACAGGATGTACTGGCAGCAGGCACGCAACACATGCAGGGCTGGACTGTGGGGCTGTGGTCAAGGAGGGGCAGAATGCAATACCCCATGATGGCACATATCTCTTTGGAAGCACTCTCCTAGGACATGTGCTATAACATCGTCTAAGATCCCAAGAGATGTGAGCACATTCCTAAGATGCGCAGAAATGTGATGAACCCAGAATTGCCCAGGCAGATGGTGGCTGAGGCGTGGTTGGGAGTGGTGCTACAGTGGACAGGCCATACGCGTCAGCCTGAGACGGTGTTTCACCGGAGGGCATCCCGCTCACCAAAGCAATAAAACTCAGCTGCATCACTAAGACGCCCAACAGCAGATGCCCGTTGTGGACTGGGGAGTGACGGGCAGGGGCCCCAGTGCTTAGGTCAACAAGGACTCTCAATCTCCCGATTTCCTGTCCTGGGTTTCCTCCTGTTTCCTTTCAAGAGAAATGCTCAACGACTCAAGATTTTTTGAACACTATTCTTATTGGGTCCCCATTTATTTTGTCCCGAGGGATGCCGCTTCTATTCATCATGCACATTGTTCTTTGTCTCAGGCCTCTGACTGCCTTTCGCACTTGGCATCTGCCATCTGATGGGTGCGCAGTGGGAGAGGTGGGTAAGGGCAGCTGATGGCCTCTCTAGGTTGTAGACAGAGGTTGGGGAAGGAGGGGTGGGCCCAACCATCCTCATCCTGCTTGTCATCAGGGAGTCCAGTCCAACGGGCCTTCTGCGGTGTGCATCTGCTGTGTCATTACTCTGCACCCAAAGCTAATTCCACAGGCAGCTTGCCTGGCCTTTCTTTCACCAGGGCAGTTTTTCGATTCTCTTTAACATTGCTCATCAGAAACTCTTATGATCATCCTGTGTCCTTCAAGAAAACCCAAATCACTCCTTGGGAATCCCCAAGGCAGAGTTGCCATGACTTTTAAGCTGACCTTTCTGTCTTGAATTTAACAGACTCAGCAGAGTCCCTTTGGAAATCATTGTTTCGATTGGACTTGTTTGTTCGGTTGGTCGGGGTCTTTCTTTTGAAGTCACACTAAGGAAACTAAGACAAATGTATTCCGGAGAGAACTTGGGCAGAGCCATTCACTGGTCACACCCTGGACATGAGTCAGTTCTGCCTCAGAGGGACCGTGTGCGCAGCGGGACAGACCACCTGCTCCTGCGCCCTCCTTCCCATGGTGCTGACGTCTGAGCCCCTCTGTCCGTCCACCTGATGGAGGGTCTTCTTCCGTTCAGCCCAGCGGGATGCGATGTCCTTCTCCTTACACAGGCTTTGAGTGGAAGGAGCGCGTGCACGCGAACACTAGAACCCGAGCAGCAACACTGCTTCACTCCCCTCCCAAGGTGTGCCAAGTGACCGAAAGGTCCCCCGGCCTGGGGTCCTGCACTCACTGGGGAGTCTTTGGGGGACTCATTATCTCCGAGTGCTTGTTGATGACTAAGGAATGCCTATCTCCTTGTTGCCTGCGTGCACGACTAAACCTTGGATCTCTTTGTAACGCGCGCGTGCACACACACACAGGCAGAGATGTCCTCTGCCCAATCTAGACAGACCCAGGAGTGCATTCCCAGTCACCTTTGTGCTCACCTATGTATCTGCTGGAAATGTTGTTTTTACTACAGTTATTGCAGGAGTGTGCATCTAATAGTATTTAGCTACGTTATGTTTTCACCTTCTATACCTTCCAGTGTCTTTCTTTGATTTGCTCATGTCATCTTACCTCCCTTTCCTGTATAATAGATTATATTGCACTGTATGTGCATGTATTATATTACATGTATGTGTCTCCTGTGTTCATACTATGTTGTATGTGTACACACTACATGTGCCTTTTCCTTCTGCTCCCTAACTAGTGATTTACCTTCCCTTCCTTTTCTATCCTGGTAACCATCAAAGACTATTTCCTCTGTGTAGACCTGTTCTCGACCCTCATATAATATTTCTCCTTTTGTGATTAACTAATTTCATACAGCCTAATGTTCTCCAGTTTCACTAATGTCTGACGCATTTCACAGATATTTCATTATTCTCTAACATTTCATAGTATTCTTTGTGTTTGTGTATCATGGTTTGTTTATCCACTTATCTGTTGATGGGCACTAAGGTTGTTCCTATCTTTTCACTTATCTGTTCCTATTGAAAAAAATGCTGCAGTACATCTGGGAATGCATAGCATTTATACTTCATAAGGAAATATACTACTTCTAAGTGTATATATCCTACAGACATGTGCACCCATGTGTATATATGTACACCCATGTTCACTGAAGCATCATTCACAATAGTGAAAAGATACCAGAAAGATGTTCATGTGTGTGTTATTGACTACACTAAGACGTTCAACTATAGGGAATATGACAGCTGTAGATAGCCTTGAGAGGAATGGGAATTGCAGGACACTACATTGTGCTCACGCAAAGCGTGTACGTGGATCAAGACACAGTTGTACAGACAGAATAAGGGGAGACTGCACAGTTTAAAGTCCAGAAAGGTGCGCATGAGGGTGCCACCCCGTAACCACACCTGTTCAATGTGCACGCTGAGCAGATCATCCGAGGAGCTGGCTTCTGGGAAGGAGAGCGTGGTGGCAGGCTCGGAGGAGGGCTCATGAGCAAGCTGGGCTGTGCAGGTGGCACAGCCTCGCTCACCGACCGACCGTGAGGAGAACAGGAAACGCTCGCCGACCGTGAGAACAGGAAACGCTTGCTGGCGAGGACCGAAGATCGCCGCCTTCAGCATGGATTACAACTCAATGCAGAGAGAAGCAAAGCCCTCAGAACTGACCCAATAGGCAACAATCCCGGGATGAATGGAGACAAGATCGGCGTGTTCAGGAGGCATCTGACTGGGCTACACAACCAGTGCTCGTGGAAGCAGCAGTAACAAGACACAGGTGGCGCTGGTCCAAGTGCTGCGCAGACCTCTTTAAAGTGCGCAAGAGCAAGGGTGGCACTTTGCTTCTGACCCCAGCCAGGGGGTGTTCAGTGGCTTCGTAAGCATGCGGAGGTTGGACATTGAACATGGAAGGCCAAAGAAGGCTCGACGCCTTTGAACCATGGGGCTGGCAAAGAATATTGAAGTGCCAGGCCTGCCAAAACAAACACACAAACAAATCTGTCTGGAAAGAACTACAGCCAGAACGCTCCTTAGAGGCAAGATGGCAAGACTTCGTCTCACATTGTACTTCAGACACGTGATCAGGAGTGATCAGTCCTGGAAAAGGATGTCATGCTTGGTAAGGTAGAGGGACATTGAGAGAGAGAGAGAGAGAGAGAGATGCCCGATAAGATGCATCGACACAGTGTTTCTAACAAGGGCCTCAAACTATGACAACCTTTATTTCTTCAGTTTGAAACACCACTTCAATTATATGAAAATACACCAGAAAGTTGTCAAAGTAACTCACCACAAATAAATTTAACCTAGCATGAATCAGTTTGTATTCAATGTCAACAGTGGAGCTATTTTGAGGGAAGAGAGAGGCATCAAGAGTGCACTGAGTGCCAGATGAGGTTGACAATTGACGGGCTGGTGAAGA
Source organism: Nesogale talazaci (assembly GCA_004026705.1). Lineage (NCBI taxonomy): Eukaryota > Metazoa > Chordata > Mammalia > Afrosoricida > Tenrecidae > Nesogale > Nesogale talazaci. The sequence continues at coordinate 106,811 of PVJH01004132.1, read as the reverse complement.
AATGGAAATGGGTAGAAATCAAGATTAACTTATTGAAGCACTAGTCCCACACTAAAAGGACGGTTGTACCAAAGACGAGCTCACAGCAAATTATCTCACGACCATCAAGTGGATTCTAACGATAGCCACCTTTAGGACAAAGAAGAATTGTCCACATGAGTTTCAGGGACTCTAAAGTCCCTTTGCTGGGGGAGAAAACTTCATCTTTCTCCATGGAGCGGCTGTTGGTTTCAAACTGCTGACCTTGGGGTTAACAGCCCAGCTCATAACCCACTACACCACAGCCCACAAGAGAGCACACTAACAATTCTAAATTATACCTGATAAAATATACAGTGGCTTATAAAATTATTTTAAGGCAAAACAAGAAGGCTTTCCTAAGAGAAGCACTGTATTAACACAACTGATCTTAAATTGGAATTTTTTACCAGTCTTCCATATTTTGGGTCTTTTCGTATGATACTTTAATATAATATCTTTATTGACATATCTTACTCATTCCAGGATATCTCTTTCCTTCCCATACAGTCCTGTTGTTCAGTCCCATTGGGAGGGATGACATAATCACTCCTGCAATCATCTCCCCGCTCCCTCACTTCCAGAACCCTCAGGGAACCATTACCCCTGTCACGGCCTCTGAGGGGTTGACTATTGTGACTACCGTGTACCGAGTGATCGTAAATATACAAATCGACAAACACAATCTAACCTGATTAACGAGTTAAAACAAATAAAAAACAGAATAGAAATGGGAGGAAATCTTAAAGAACGAGAGGATGGTTATGTGGTTCAGTGCCACTCTGCACCCTGCACTTATCATCTCTTCCAGGTGGCCCTTCTGAGAAGGCAGGTTTTGGGTCTCCACAACACATACACCCCTTCACATTGATTTGATGGCTTGCTTTTGAACTTCTGATGCCTTTCCCCATTGACACCTCATGATCACACCAGCTAATGTGCTTCTTCCGTGTGGGCCTTGTTGTTTCCCTGCTAGAGGACTGCCTGTTTAACTACAAGTCTTTAAGACCCCAGATGGTACATCTTCTGATAGTTGGGCACCATCAGCTTTCTCCACCACATTTGCTTACGTACCCACTTTGTCTTCAGCATTCATGAACTGATCTGATAGTAAAGGTAACCTCCTAAGAGATGTATAATATGACCAGACCTTTTTTAGGCCACGTGATTCTTTTCTGCCCCTCTTCTTTCATTTGTTTCCCTCAGACAGCAGTGTAGAACGGTCCCCGTAAGTCCTTTTTGGCTGCTGAGCGCAGCACATAGGACCTCAGCTGGAGCAGCTTCTCTTAATCCCTGGCAGCCTCCAGGTCAAAGAGAAGGCTTGTGCCTAACAGGATCTCAGCTGCAAGTCCTCCTGACTTTCTTGGAAGCCGTTCCCATAGACGGAGCGAGGAGAGGGTGCAGCAGAGAAAGGGTTTGGGCTGGGAAGCGGATATCCGGTGTGAGGTGTTCTTAACCAAGTAACCAAGCAACAGACAGATTAACTGTCTTATCGCATACATCCCTTAGGTCCCAATCACAATAACACCCGTGCAGGCCTATGTACACTGACATGCATGAACACTCAGATACATTGGATTCCACCCTCTCTTTCTCCTCTTCATCTTCTGCTGCTGGGCCACAGCCACCTTCGCTAATCTCACCTCTACACCGAATGTATTCTGCACAACTTTGTACTTACGGACAATCCCGTGCTCCCTACTATTCACTGACCTCAGTCCTCGCTGCAGGAGCCTGGCAGCACAGTGGGCCACTTTTTACAGTCTTGGGAACCCACAGGGGCACTTCTACGCCTAGAGGGTCACTCTGAGTCAGAATCGACGTGATGAGGCAGTGGCAATGGGAAAGAGTCCTCTCTGCAGTTTAAATATAGATGCGATATCAACAAAGACCGTGTCACATATCCTTAAACCACTCCTCTTTAGCTGAAAATATGAGAGGTCCCAGTCAATAGGAAATCAACAAGCTAATTTTCAAAAAGATGTGGCAGAACAAAGATTAAAGAGTAGCCAAGACATTTCATTAGGAGGAGGGGGAAGAGTGGAGGAGAACGAGGAAGTGGAGGAGGAGGAGAAGGAAGTGAGATTTGCTCAGCAACTATTAAGTCTGAGAAAGTTACTGTAGCAAAAGTAAAGTTTACTAGTACAAAGTCAACATGAACAAAACAGCCTGCAACAGTTACACACACACACACACAATACATGTAAAAAGTAACACTACAAATCACATGGGGAAAGATGGGTTACTCAATAAGTGATGCTGAGAAAATTTGTTACCCATATAGAAAATGTCTAAGTTAAATTTCTACCTCAAACTTTACATAAAAGTCAATTCTAAGTGGAGTGAAGATTAAGTAGGAAAGGGAAACTTACATGAATGTTTAGGTAAGGGGAGACTCAGGATCATAGACTCTGGAGACTCACAAAGACAATGTGCTACATCCTAACTCCGGAGTCCCTGCTGAGGCTCTGAAAGCGCTGGGCTTGCTGTTGGTCCCTTCCTAAGTGCAGAACAGAAAGGAGAGTGTCAGCGTCAGAAGGCACACAGAGACAATCTAACAGACTCTCAAATTGGAGACCAGAAGAACTAGAGGGTCCCTGGAATACCACCAACCACTGCTCAGAAAAGGCTCACCTTGGAAGGTCCTGGAGAGGGTGGGAGGAGGCACACTGGGGTAGTGGCTGGATGCCGACTGCTAACCACAGATCAGCAGCTGCAAACCACCAGCCTCTCCAAGGGGGATAGATGAGCCTTTCTACTCCTGCACAAACTTACGGTCTCAGAGGTCTGCAGGGGCAGTTCCACCCTGTCCTCTAGGGTCCGGGAGTCAGCACCAACCTGCCGGCAGTGAGCGAGACATCAAACTCACACCCACACTCACTGCCATTGAGTCAAAGCCAGCCCACAGGGCAGACGAGATCAGCAGGTCGTCTCTGGGAACTTCACCGGCATACTCACTAGTCCCACATAAAAAGATACAAAATCTACAGGAGATGTTCACATAAAGCGCCATGTTCTTAACAACAGCATTGACTGAATGGCTCATGAAGTCTATCAATGTTCACGTCTTTAAAATTAGTTAGAAAAAAATAACATTTCAACATCCACAGTGCACAGGAAAACTCAGCCAAAAACCCATCAAAACAGCCTTGTCTCTGTGCTCCACGTGACCTTGACAAGGCGAACCTTGGTTAGGGGTGTCCTTTACTTGTTGGGCCACTTTCCTGGTATCGCCAGTCATTTAGTCTGTGCCATGCTGACCCCGTGGGGACAACAAACCTGAGCATTTTGTTTTCCCGAGATGGTGGTGGCTCAAGGGCATTGTCTTATGAATGAGTGAGCGTGGCAGGAGTCTGACAGAGTCCATGTGACGGTTCACAAGGCCCTGGCTGAAAACACTGGGCTCTTTCTCTCAGCTCTAAATTAGCACATCGCCTTCATCACTCCACAGCTGGCAATCAGGTTTGCATTTGGAAATTTGGTGATACAGGACTCTCCCCACTCACATGTCTACACAAAGGACAGAGGACTTCAAGGTCAGCCGGGGAACTTCGCATGCCCTTGTTGTGACAGCTTAAGGTATCACAAGACAGAGGCTGCTCAGGGGTGGCTGCTTGAGAGACAGACCCTTGGCGACCAGCAAGTAGAGGAGGCAATTAGGCAATCTGTTTCGCCTTTCCTACTCTTTGCCAGTGGGCCACGAGAGCTGAAAATCCAGCTACAACTTTTATATAGCACCTTAATTTTAAAAATTCATGAAGAATTCAAAGATCGGAACAACAAGTGATCTAAAATCAATGACACGGAGGGCGTAGGATGCGTGGCGGGACTTGATCAAGGGCACAGCAACTGAGAAGAATTACTGAAACCCGAATGAAGGCCGAACATGATAGTGGGACAAGAGGAAAGTAAAGGGAAATGGAGGAAATAACTAGGAGACAAAGGACATTTATAGAGGTCTAAATATAGGTGTGCAATATGTATATACATTTATATATAATAATAGGGAAATAGACCTATGTACATATATTTATATGTTAAGTATTAAGGTAGCAGAAGGACATTGGACCGCTACTCAAGTACTCCCTTGATACAAGGGTACTTTGTTCTAATAATCTGGCATTCCATGATGCTCACCTTCCCAACACGATCACTGAAGACAAAATGTGTGCAAAAGCAAGTGTGGTTAGGAAAGCTGATGGTGCCCGGCTATCAAAAGATATAGCATCTGGGGTCTTAAAGACTTGAAGATAAACCAGTGGCCCATCTAGCTGAGAAGCAACAAAGTCTATATGGAAGAAGCACATCAGTCTGTGTGCTCATGAGGTGTTGATGGGTTCAGTATCAGTTATCAAAGACCCAGAACAAAAAATCATATCCATGTGAATGAGGGGGCATGCAGAGTGGAGACCCAAAGTCCATTTGTAGACAATTGGACATCACCTTACAGAAGAGACCAGCCAGTCAGGATGCAGCATAGCACTGATGAAACACACAACTTTCCTCTAGTTCTTTAATGCTTCCTCCCCACCCCTACTACCATGACCCCAATTCTACCTTACAAATCCACTTAGATAAGAGCATATACACGGATACAGATAATAGCTGGAAACAGGGGAATACTGGACAGAGAAACCCCTCATGGCCAATAATGAGAGTAGCAATTCCAAGAGGGGAAGGGGACGGCAGGGGAGAGAGGGGGACCGCAGAAAGGGTGGAACTGATCACAATGTTCTACGTATAACTCTCTCTCTCAGAGCAGTGAACAACAGAAAAATGGGTGAAGGGAGACATCAATCAATGTAAGACATGAAAAAATAATGATAATCTATAAATTTATAATTTATAAATTATCAAAGGTTTATGAGGATAGGAGAGAGGGGTGGGGGAATGAGAAGCTAATATCAGGGCCTCGAGTAGAAAGAAACTGTTTTGAAAATGATGATGGCAACATATGTACAAATGTTCTTGGCACAATGGTTAGATGCGTGCATTGTAATAAGAGCCCTACGGGCCCCCAATAAAATAATTTTAAAAAATAATCCAAAGTTTGCAGTCGTCGTTGTGGGTCTGTCCCTTTTTAACTGAATCATCTTGGATAAATAGCATCTCAAAGTACTTGGTTAAGTAGCTTCCATTCCATTCCCTTATTTATAAAAAAGATGAAAATGTTTGCCCTATTCTCCTCACAAGGCTTCTGGGAGGGTCAAGTATAGATCGAAGCATAAATACATAAAATAAGATCAATGCAAGTACATAAATACCAATAGGGTTAGATATGTGGCGGCTTGCCAAAGGGTGGTGGTACGGACGTGGGTACTCGTGGGAGAACCATCTGTCCATTTCCCTTTGTAAAGATCACAGCCTCAAACACCCACAGTGCAGTCTGAGTCTGCCACAGGGAAGCCAGATGGACGGAGTCCACTGGATGACGGACATCCCACAACAGCCTGCTGGGACCACGAGGCTGTCGCCAGTAGAGAACCCCCTCAGCCAGCCATTTGGCGGTCGAGCGACCCTTTCCCGGGAGTCGCCCGATTCAGAACAGTGGCAAAATGACAGTGATGCAGTAGCCACGGAAATAATGGTATGGCTGGGGGTCACCAGCACAGGAGGAGCTGTGTTACAGGGTTGTGGCACGAGGGAGGCTGAAACCGCTGCACTGAGCCCATCAACAAGCAACACCTTAATGGACTGTGTTCATGCTCACGTTTCTATCTTTACAATAAATGGTCCTTTCTAAGAGTCATAACCGAAGGCATATAGTCACTCTCTGCCACTTAACCTAAATGTGAGTATAAACACAAGCATCTAATCACATTGTCCAAAGAGACTGTAGATTTTTTTAAATTGAGAAATATAGATTCACTGAAAACTGCAAAGCACCGTCTGGAGAGCCTTGCGCTCTTCGCCCAGATCGCCTCGGGGTGAGCGTCACGTGCTGTTGAGGGAGAAGATCTGATCTGGGTTGGCTTGAGCCCAGCGTAGCAGCCGCTGCTCTCTGTGTCAGTGCAGCTCATGAAAGGTCTCCCCTCTTCACCAAGCGGGCCCGCCTGTCTGCAGAGACAGCGTCTCCTGGTGACATGGCCAGAGTATGGGACCCAAAGTCTCGCCATCCTCACTTCTTTTTCCCCCAATTATTTTACTGGGCCTCTTACAGCTCTTATAACATTCAATACATCATTTGTAGCAAGCATACTTGTACACATATTATCATATTCATTTCAAAATATTTTCACTTGAGCCCTTGGTATAAGCTCCTCCTTCTCCCTCCCTTTTTTTTTTTAAATGAATCATTTTATTGGGGGCTCATACAACTCCCATCACAATCCATACAAACATCAAATGTATGCAGGCCACATTTACACACTTAATGCCATCATCACTCCTAAAACATCCTCCCTCCCACCAGGGCCCCAGTATCAGCTCCCTATAGTTCCCTTCCTCCCCGCCCCCCACCTTGAACCCTTAGTAACTTACAAATTGTTATCAATTTCATACTGTACACCGTCCAATGTGCCCCAACACTTACTTCTCTGTTGTCCGTGTCCCAGAGAGGAGGCTACGTGTAGATCCCTGAAGTTGGTTCTCCCTTTCTATTCCACCATCCCTCCACTCTCCTGGTATTACCACTCCTATTACTAGTCTTGAGGGATCATCTATCCTAAATTTCCCATGTTTCCAACTTCACTGTACATCTCCTGGTCTAGTTGAATTTATGTGGTAGAATTGGGGTCATGACAGTGGGTGGGAGGCAGCATTTGGGAACTAGAGGAAGGTTGCATATTTCATTGCTACTACCCTGTACCTTAACTGGCTCACTTCACCTATTGATGGGCTTTGAGTCCCCAATCTGTACTCCCCCTAATTAATAATATAATTTTAGCTCTTTGATGCCTGACACCGGATCCCTTTACCACCTCATGATCACACAGGCTGGTGTACTTCTTCCATGTGGGCTTTGTTGCTTCTGAGTTGAATGGCTGCTTGTTTACTCAAGCCTTTAAGACCCCAGACACTATATCTTTTGGTAGCCGGGAACCATCAGCTTTCTTCACCACATTTGCTTATGCACACATTTGTCCACAGCGGTCATATCAGGAAAGTGAGCACGCAATGCTATGCTTTTTAGTTCTTGAAGCCTGATATCTAATCCCTTTGGCACCTCGTGATCCCACAAGCTGGTGAGCTTCTTCCATGTGGGCTTTGTTGCGTCTGAGCTAGATGGCTGCTTGTTACTTTCAAGTCTTTAAGACCCCAGATGCTACATCTTTTGATAGCCCGGCACCATCAGCTTTCTTCACCACCTTTGCCTATGCACACATTTGTCTTCAGTGATCATGTCGGAAAGGTGCCACCCTCACTTCTAAGGAGCCTCTAGCTGTACTTCTTCCATGACAGAGTCAGTCATTCTTCTGGTAGTCCAGTTGATAGTCTTCACCAACACTGGAAGTCAAAGGAGTTGGTCTTTGTCATTCATTGTCCAACTTTTGCATGCATAGGAGGTGATTGACAAAGACTCTGACTCAGGTCAGGTTTGTAACTTATTGCAAGGAGACATTGTTATTTAAAACAACAACAACAACAAAAAGAAACTCTTACTAGGACTTTCATAGCAGATCTGCCCAGTGTAGTGTGTCCTTTGAGTTCTTGACTGTTGCTCCTATGGGGAGCAGTAAAATTAAATCCTTGAAACCTCCATTTTCCCCCCATTGACTATAACGTAGCTTAGTGGTCTAATTGTAAAGATGTTTGTTTTCATTATTTTGATATTTAATTCATGCTGAAGGCTGTATTCTTTGATCTTCATCAGTTTTAGAAAGGTACTTCTGTCAGCTGCACCTCACAGGTTGCGAATGCGTCTTCCTCCAAGCTGGATGCATCATTCTTGTTCACATATCTTGCAGTGTGTGTTCAGTATACAGATTGAATAAGTATGGTGAAAGGATACACACCTTTCCTAATTTTTAGCAATGCAGTATCCCCGTGTGTTGTTCAAATGACTGCCTCTTGGTCCGTGTACACATTTTGCAGGAGCACAACGAAGTGTTCTGGGATTCCCGTTCTTCTCAATGCTACCCATAATATGTGGTGATCCACAGAGTGAAATGTCTGTGTATGATAAAACACACTCTTTGCTTTCAATCAAGATCCATCTGATATCAGCAATAATATCCCCTTTTCCTTGTTCTATTCTGAATCTGATTTGAGTTTATGAAAGTTCTGTTACATAACTTTGCAATGCCACACATAATTATAGTATAAGAGCACAACCGTGACATTGTCCTTGGCACAACCACAGAATCTGTTCAGCCTTCACTCGTCACGCATGCACGCATCCTTGGGTATGTGCTCATGTCAATGTCTCTCAAGTGTAGTGGCTTCATGTCTCCATCACTACATGATGAGACTCAGCTCTTCTGCCACTGCATGGCTCCCTCACCGCCTCCTCCTTCCCATGCCAGACATCTCTATCTCCAGGCAGTCACTAATCAATTCCTCCATCTCTGTAAGAATGCTATCTCATGAATAATATATCAATGGGATGACTCAGCATGCTCTTTTGAGATTGTGTTTTTTTTCACTCAGCATAATTTTCTTGAAGTTCATCTAAATTGTCATATGTGTGTGTCGTATGTGTGTGTGTGTAGTTCTATATGGTATTCCACGACATTGAGTACTATAGTTTTTGTTTGTTTGCTTGTTTTGTTTTGGGGCATCACTGCCCTCCGGTGGTGAGAGTAGGAGGCATAGCCTTTGCTCTTGTGGAGCCATTGCTGGAATTGAACCTCTATCCCAGTGGGCCGCAGTCCCGCACACAACCACAATGCTCAGCCCCAAGTACTATAGTTTTTTATTAAACTATTCACCCATTGAAGGACATTTGAGTTTCCTACTATAGGCTATTACATATAAAGCTGCAGTAAACATTGACAAGTTTCTGTGTGAAATTTATAAGTTTTTATTTCTCCGAAATAGCTATCCAAGAGTACCATTTCTGGGTCATATTGTAAATCTAATTCCAGGTTTAAAAGGAACAGCTAAGCTATTTTCTGAAGTGGCTATCCCATTTCATATTCCTTCCATTCAATGGATTAATAATCTATTTTCTCAATATCTTCCAAGCATTTGGTTAAATCACTCTTTAGAATTAAATACATTCTGAATTTTTTAATGTATCTCATTTTAATAAATTCACATTTTTAGAGTACATTTGAGTGCCTTTTAATATATTCACAGAGTTGTGCAACCTTCATCAATATCTAACTATGAAACACTTCCATCGCCCCAAAAAGAACCCTTGTACCTATTTATGGTCACACCCCACTTCATTGTGGTTTAAATTTGCATGTCACTAATGGCTAATGATTTTTTAACATCACATAAAGAGTTTATTTTTCTGTGTTTCCCCTTCAGTGGCATTTTTGTTCATGTCTTTTGTTCATTTTCTAATTGGGTTATTTGATTTGTATTTAATGTGGAGCTATGAGAGTTCATCTATTCAGGATACTAATCCCTTGTTGGGTTTGAAAGTGGTATTTTCTGCTTTACATTTATCTCTTCATGCTCTTAACAGAGTCTTTTGCAGAGTAGTACTTTTCCATTTTGATAGAGCCCAATTTACCAATTTTTCCTTGCATATTTTTGCTATCATATCTAAGACGTCTTTGTACAGCCCTAAGTCTGCAAGATTCTCTCTAACAAAAATTACACAGTTTTATACTTTCATACTTTTACCTTGTACAGTTTTTCTGGGTCCTCTACCTTGCTCGTGCTGTTAATCTACATGTCTATCTCTGAACCACCACAGTCTTAACCATTAGCATTACTAGGCTTTCCAGTTTATCTTCCTTGTTCAAGTGTTTTAGTTATTCTAGGGCCTTCCCACTTCTATGTAAATTTCAGTATAACTTTGTCTGCACACAAAAGTCTTGCTGAGATGTTGATAGGAATTGTGTTAAATCAATTTAGATTTAACCCTTGAAGGAGATAAACATTTTCACCAGGTTGGATCTTCCAACACATGAATAGAGTGTGCCTCTGATTTCAGTCATAGTTTATTTCTTTCATCAGCATTTTAGCATACAGATAATTTGTTTTCTTGACTGTTAAACATTGATTATGGATCTACGCAAAATGAAATTATTGACAACTTCAATTTTTCCCCCTTTGTGGTAGTTACGGATTATAGATACAGATTATTCTGGTGTCAACTTTAAGAGACTATTGAGAGTGAAGGCGTGGAGTCTAGCTTGTCAATCAGGTGGCAGCCTGATGACTTCATTCGGAGGTGCCCAGACATAAATAGCTCACTGACAGTCAGACCCGCCCTCTCTGCGTCGTCATCCTGCTGACAAGCCATATGGAGCTCCGCTGATGGAGCTGGAGGAGCCAGTGGAGATGCTGATGCTTCCACCGCCGGATCCACAAGACTTTCCACCCACTGGCCTGAGAGCTTCCTGCCTTCTGCGTCATTGCATGTGCTGTGTGTCTGAAGAAGAATTCATAGACTGGTATCGAACATAGAGCTAATATTGGACTTATGGACTTCATCTGGACTGGGCTAAAATGCTTTCTCAATATACAATTACTCTTGGATATAAAACTTTCTCTTAGACACATTTGAATGTCTCTGGATTTGTTTCTCAAGACTAACCCACCATTTATCATGATGTGTCCTCCTGGTCTAGCAGTGAGGACTTTAGTTTTCTTGACGCTGAGCGTCACCTACTGACGGCTGCCGTCTTTGATTTTATCGTCATATGAAAATCAGGTCTTCCTTGCTTTCAGCAGGCAACCCTGTGTTACCTTCATGTCTCAGGTTGTTTATAAGGCATCTTTCAAGCCTGATGTCATATTATTCTTTATATAGCCCAGCTTCTTATTGTCTCAGTAGATTGAACAAATACAGTGAAAATATACAACATTTATGCACACTTTCCTGATTTTAACGCATGCACCATTCTCCTGTTCTTTTCAAACAACTGTCTCTTGGTCTATGTATACATTTGCATGAGCACAAAGAAAGGCTCTGGAATTCCAATTCTTCCCAAGGTTGTCCATAGTTTATTATGGTTTGCATGGTCAAGAAAATATATGCAAATAATCTTTCTACTATTCTCTACTTTCAAACAAGATCCACCTGACATCAGCAATATCTCTTGTGTCCTGTCCTCTTCTGAATCCAGCTTGAATTTCTGACAACCTCCTATCATTGTACTACTGCAACTGGTGTTTAATTATCTCCCATAAAATTTGACTTGCATGTGGTCGTAATGAAATTGTCTGATAATTTTCACATTCCATCAGGTCACCTTTTTTTGGAAATGAGCCCCAATATGAATCTCTTCCTGTCAGTTGGTCAGTAGTATCTTCCAGATTTGGGGGGTAGATGAGCACATGGTTCATCAGCTTGATAAAACATTTCGGTCAGTATTCTGTGAACTGGAGCCTTGTTTGCCACTGGTGCCTTTAGTGCAGCTTGGACTGCTTCCTTCAGTACTTGATCACGTGCTACTCCTGGAAATGACTGAACACAAGCGAAGTCCTTGTGGTAGAGGGACTCTTGTTCGATATCTTGCCGATGGTCTCCTTCGATTCTATAGCTCAAAGCTCGCGTTGCTTTCCTTCGGTTCTTTCAACCGCAGATGGGCCGAGTGTGCTGTGTGTCCTTTCGGCTTTCCCTTTGGCACATTTCATTATAACACTCTTCCGTCTTCGTGTGCTGCCCTGCAGTTTCCTGTCCAGCTCTCTCACTTCCTCACTCCTTCTGTCTGCGTAGCTGCTCGACATTCAACAGCAAGTCTCAGTATCTCTTCTGATGCCCACTTAGGCTCTGTTCTGGTAGCTCCCACGACCACCAGAGGGCAGTGATTGCCCCCCTCCAAAAAAAATTAAGAAGTCATGTGATCTTCATTTTATCACCAAGGTCCTATTTTCCAACTAATGATCCTTTCTCTATTTCCAATGTTTGCATTCTAGTAGTCAATAATTATCACTACATCTTGATTGAATATTTGATCATTATCAGATTCAAAACCTTGGTGGAATTCTTCAACTTTTTTCTTCATTAACTTTAGTTGTGAGAAAAGTAGAAAATAGCTATATTAATTAGTCTTCAGTGTAGGCATAAAGATATAATCCTAACACAGACAGCATTGTTCTTCAGAATGGACGTTGAAATGCTCTTTTTCATAATGAAGCAAGCATCATATCTCTTGAATTTGTTATTCCAGGCATAGCAACTAACATGATTATTGGACCCAAATTGCACAATACCAGTCAGGTTCAACATATTAATGCCTAGGATATTGAACTTTGTGCATTCCTCTACATTTTTGACAATTTTCTCTAGAATCATACTTAACAATAAATCAACGCTTATGAAAGCAGCAGCCGAGAGCTCAAATGACACATTGCATTGGGTAAGTGTGTTGCACAAGACCTTTTTTGTAAAGCGTTGCAAAGCAAGGAGGTTACTTTGAGCATCCCTGGCTCACCGTTACGGGTCTGCCTGCCATCTCCATGGCTGACAGTTAGGAACCAGCAGCTTTCCACTTCCAGTCTCAGCAACGCCCGGGAGTCGTCCTGCTCCGGGCTCCAGGATCACCCGGAGTGTGCCCCATCCTGTGAGGGAGGATGGCAAGACCGTGTGTCACGTGTGCTTCTGCACTGCCTGCTGGATGCATATTTAGCAGCTTCTTGGGGGAGCACCATTACTGACACACCTCTTAGACCCTAGGAATCTTCTTTTCTCTGAAGTCTCCTGTCTTTTCCCTAGTTTCTTTCCCATGGGAAGGAGGAGCGTTAGTGCCTACATTATGATCTTCTTTCCTCTCTCTCATTTTCAACCTGTGTCTTTGTAGTGAATTGTTGGAGCCATTAAAAAAACACACTCTGCCAGTCTTTACCCTTTAACTGCTGTATTGAGATCACTTAGAGATTACGTCTGACATCTTATCATTTGTTTCCTGTCCGTTCCCTCTGTTTCCTGGTGCCTCTCTTTGACATTTTCTTTTCCTCCTGACAGCAATATTTTCAAGTCAAGTGAAATATAAAATCTGATTTCCATGTAAATCTCTTTACCAGGCCCTTGCTTTTTTAACTATGCTAAAAATATGCATATCAAACATTAGCCAGTGCAAGAATTTCTACATATGCAATTCTACGACAACATTTTTCATGTCATACGACCGTTATGTCTACCCTTTTCTCTTTTTTTGGCATCACTGCCCCCTGGTGGTGGGAGTGGGAGGCCCAGCCTTGCTCCTGGAGAGCTGCTGCTGGATTTGAACCGCCAGCCCTGTGGGCCCCAGTCCCGCACACAACCACTACGCCATCGGGGTTCAGCGCCCCCCCCCTTTCATATTTACTCCACAATCATTAAGATAAATGTAATATCCCCTAAGCAAAAATTTTCTCTCGGCCTCCCAATCCTAGTAACCACTGATAACCTTTGGTTTCGCTATATTTGCTTATTTCATACACGAAACCACACTGTACTTGTTCTACTCTCACTTATTTCACTCAGCTGAATATTTTCAAGGTTTGCCTAAGTAGCAACATTCATCAAGCCTTTTGTTTCTCTTCATGTCCGAGTTCTATTCCTATTGTATGTGCCCGCCACACTCTGTGGATCTGTTCACCTGGGGCAGGGGTTGGGAAGGGGACACTGTTGTTTCTGCCGTTTGCTGCCTGGCCATTGGTGCAGGGGTTTCCTCCTCCCTGTTAGAATGTGCGTGTCTTACACACACATACACACGAGCACCGTATCAGAGCAGTAGACCTTTGTCTATCACCCCTGCATGTGTTCTTGCCTGACCCAGTGTTCCTCTATTCTATCCGAAGGTCCCAACCTATTCTGCTAGCATTTTCTCTGGGCTTTGAGGGCCGTGCTCAGTCAATCTTCAAAGGCAGACCTGCTGGCAATAAACTCTTCATCTGAGGATGTCTTTACTTCCCCTTCTTTTCTGAAGTATAATTTCTACAAATACAGAATCCAAGGCTAGTGATGCTTTTTTCTGAACACTACCAAATACGGCCCCTCCTTCTGGTCTCCAGTTTCCGTTAAGAAATCTGTTATGATTCAAAGTGGTGTTTCTTTGCAGATACTGTCTTGCTTCTCTTGGGTTGTTTCTTTGCATTTTCCAGAAGTTTAAAGCTATGGCTGGTGTGAGTTTCTTTGTATCTATCCTCTGGGGAAGGGGGAGGGTTTCCACATCCTTAATGTGTGTATGTCCTTCACCCTTGGGAGACCGTTCCAGCAGCTACTTGTTTGGGTGCTCTTTCAGCCCCAACTTTCTCCTCTCTCCCTGTGACTTCACTGAGATCAATGTTGGCTCTCTGGTTACTGCGCGCAGATCCCTGAGGTTCTGCCATTTTCCATGAGTCTGTTTTCTGTCTGTCGTGCAGCCTGAGTACAGGGAATTGATCTCTACTCAAGTTCACGGATTCGATCCTCTCTCATCCACTCAACTATTAAGTCCATACAGCAGAGTTTTTATTTTGGTTATTGCTTCCTTCAGTTCTGTAACGTCCCTTTGGCTCTTTCTTAGGACTTCATTGTTTCAGATAAGATTTCTCTATATGTTATCTGTTTTAAGATCATTTGTAATTTATTGTTGAGGAAATTTTATAACTGCCAGATAAAGTCGAACATTTGATTCAACTCAGAATTGGTGTCAGTGGAGTCTTTTTTCCCCCTGCATAATGTGTGTGTGTGTGTGTGTGTGTGTGTGTGTGTGTTTTAATCACTGACGTTTGGGGCTATTATGTTAGAAGATCTTGATTCTCACACACACATACACACACACACACACACACACACTTCTCTTATTTAAATTTTCTGTTTTTCCATACTGCCATCCTGTTTAGACTTAGTGAGGCAGTTCTGGGCTGCAGGCAGGCTTTAGTTCCACTGGCAGTTTAATTTCCTCTCCCTTACAATGCAGGTCAGGTCTGTGTAGGCTTTTGTTTGTGTTGCTGGGGTTCATGTCTGGTCCCTGCTAGCATTATCCAAAGAGTCAGAAGGCACTTCCACCAGGTCAGGCCATTGATGGGGAATGCAACATTGCTATTGCTGTTGCTGGCCTGCATTGTTTTATAGAAGTTTAGGGACAGAAGTCATTGTACACTGATCTATCTCTTGTGCCACTGGACAGCAACGTTGAACTTCCACACAGCTCCTGCCACACTGGACAAACTGGGTCACCTGCCAGCGCCTCAGTGTGGCGCTCTCTCTGGGTGAAAGGCACGGGTCTCTCACAGCTACTTTTTTAAAATATCTGGCAAGAAAAATTACCGAAGCAGAGCAAGATACTGGGGGTTTTGCAAAAGCTAGAGGCAACCGTGGTGAATGCTGTTGTAAGCACAAGCCTGCAACGGCAGTGGTTAGCTGCTTGACGGATACGTGAGTTGGATAGTATGGCAATACACCCGTGAAGACATATAGGGTATTTTTATATGTGCATTGACCTTTGCTGCCAATAGATCCACAATGTGGTGGAGCGTTCAGGGGCAAGTTGTGAAACTGTATTAAACATACCTTGAGGAAATGAGTTGCTGACGAGAGTGTCAAGGGAAACCAAGATCAACCGGCATAACAGAGTTCACAATTTCCTACATACTGCTTGGCTGAGTAGCATCTGGGGTCTTGAAAGGTTGTGTGCAACTATCGGTCAGAGAAAATAACTATCCAGAGAAAATAAGACTGATTTTTTTTTTTTTTTAGGCATCACTGCCCTCAGATGGTGGGAGTAGGAGGCCCAATCTTTGCTCCTGTGAGCGGAAATTGAACCTCCATCCCAGTGGGCCGCAGTCCCGTGCACAACCACTACATCACCGGGGCTCAGCCCAATAAGACTGATTTTTAAAAATTAAAAACATATGGAGACATCCACTGCCCTTGATTTAAAAAAACAAACAAACATGGAAACATTTAGTCCAGTGGACTACATGAACATCAGCCTCTATAACCCTGAGACCTGAAAATGTAGATAATGTCCAGCTTCTCTGAAAATGATCACATTAGGATGTCTTAGAATGAAAGAAAACTGTGGAATAGAACTCAAAATCTGGCCTGCTCGCAATTTGACAGAGGGGCCTATTTGGGCTGATTTCACCTTCTCTCTCTTTTTCTTAGTGTGTATCTAGATGAGAGGCAGGGTAGGCAGTCCCAAGGAGACAACACAACAGAACCAACGGGTCTGATGGGGGGCAGGCAGGAGAGGAGGGTGGGGAGGGGCACAAAGAGCAGATAACAACAGGGACAGGGAACAGCAAGGGATCTAAATTTGATAGCGAGGGGGGTACAGTGTTTCTGGTCATGTTGATCAATGGATGTATATCTGACAGGAATTACTGAGAGGTGAATGATGAGTAGACATGATAGTTGACCAGGAGAAAAGGAAAAGAGGAAAGAGTAAGAAAGGATATATGTGTAAATATATACATATAGATAGGTGTATTGTGTGTATGCATTTGTGTATGCATGTATATGTTTTGTATGTGTGTATATATCATGAGGAAGCAGATGGACTTTGGGCCTCTACTTAAATCCTACCTCAATGCAAGAACCATTTGTTCTAATAATGTGACAATGTATGGTACCCACCTCCCCGACACGATCTCTGGAGTGGATGCATAAGCAAATGTGGCAAAGAAAGCTGATGGTGCCCCGCTGTTAAAAGATACAGCGTCTGGGGTCTTAAAGGCTGGACGTTAAACAAAGCAGTCATCTAGCAAGGAAGCAACAAAACCCACTGGAAGAAGCACACCAGCCTGTGTGGTCATGAGGTGTTGGTGGGAATAGGAATCAGGAATTCAAAAACAAGCAATCAAACTGATGTGAAGGAATGCAGACAAAGTGAAGACCCAAAGCCCACCTGTAAAACAATTGGACAGTCCTTCACAGAAGGGTCACATGGAAGGGATGATATATTTAGGGTTGCAGTATGGCACTGATGAAGCACATAATTCTTCTCTAGCTCCCCTTATTGCTATGGTCTTAGCTTTCCCTCTTTAATTTTGTGAGACTTGCGTATGTTTATTTGTGTAATTAATGCATGAAATGCAAGATAGAGATGGGAGCAAGGGTTCCCTGAGAGTAGAACTAGGGCCGGGGAAGGGGAAAGGACAGCAATGGCGACTGAACAACCCCACTCGAGAAGAATGAGTAGCAGACTTGTAGGTGGACGGATACACTGGGTGCCAGATACAGGGTGAGGGTGGGGGATACATACATATATATAACACATATATATGATAGGGGTGGAGGAGATAAAGAGGAGATGAGATCAAAGAGTTCAAGAATAAAGAAACTGCTTTGAAAACGTTGGTGGCAGCAATTGTACAATTATGCTTGATCTATTGTTATAATATCTGTAAAAACTCCCAATCAGAAAAATAATAAAATTTTTAAAAAGAACTCAAAATCATAAAAAGAGATCGAGTTTATTGGTTCACTAGAGACTGGTGGAACCTTCAAAACGATGATCCTTAATCATTCCACAGCTCTGAGACGGACCTCACCCTTCACATAGGAGGAGGAGGGGTGAAGGCAGAAAGCACAGGAGGGCACGGAGTAAGTGCAGTGCGTGAAGGGAGCGCAGCGGGGACTGGAGCAACGTGCGTGTGCAGCGTTGGACGGAAAGCTGGTGATCTGCTCGATACGCTGTCACCTAACTCACAATAAAGTGGACTTTCAAATAAAGTGAGCACAACCATGCAGTTCTCCACGATGGTGCCGTGACGAAAGAAGGTGGCTGTTCCCCAAAGGCTGGCAGCTTGAGTCTACGAAATGACCCACAGGAAAAAGACACAGCTGGCCGGGGGAGGTTTGCAGCCTCGGCCAGTCGGCCTGGTCTTTCAGGGTCACGGGGCGTCAGGGCGAAGTCAGCAGCCATGGGTTTGATTGGAGCTCTGGGCTCTAAACTTGTTTTGCATTGATGGCCTTTGCATATGGCATTGAGAAGCCAGCAAAGAAAGAAGCCATGCTCCAGTCTGGTGGTCACCAAGCAGAGAGCTCAAGGTCTTAAAGGAGCCCAGACCCGAGCGGAGGAGAACACAAACCATATCCAGGGTACCCACGATACTATCTGAGGGTGTCCATGATAATATCCGGGGTGCCCATGATAATGCAAGCACCCGGGAAATGGTAGTCTTAAATTAAGAAGTATCATAAATGTAGTTTGAAAGTGTCTTTTCAAGCACTTCTTTCCTTATAGCTTAGTAAAATTACCATGAGTTTACAATTTCAGTTATTAGGCATTTTAAACAATTGAACACAAACATAAATATAAGATCCCATTGAGGGCTGAGCCCCAGTGGCATTAAGTGGTTGAGTGCGGGATTGCAGCCCGCAGGTTTGGCGGTTCAACTCCAGCAGCAGCTCTCAGGAGCGGCACTGGGTAGCATCCACGACCATCAGAGGCAGTGAAGCCAAAAAAAAAATTCCATTGAAATGCTAATATGACTTCAATTTTTAAATTATTTCCATTTTAAAACTTTAGCAATACTTTGACAAATCTTTACCTTATATTCAGATCGTGTGTGTATTGTAGGAATTACAATTCCTGTACTTGTGAATCGATAGGATAGTAGGTGGAACAGTCCTGTCAGCTGTCCCGTGGTCACTTGCACATCGCTGTGATGCTGAAGCTATGCCCCTGATGTTTCAAAGACCAGCAAGATCACAGGTGTTGGACAGGTTTCAGTGGAGCTTAAAGAAGAGACTGGAAGGCACTACGCTTCTGAGGGATGAGCCACTGAGAGGTTATGAATAGCAGTAGGCCTTGGTCCCACCCAGTTCTGGAAGATGAGCCCCTCAGGTTGGGAAGCTCTTGAAGCACAGCTGGGTTGGCCTTCATGACGAGGGTGGAAGCTTTCAAGACTTTCCTCTGTTAGTGGAGCAAGACTCATTATGAGAAGAAACAACTTCAAGCATCTATTAATAATCAGAACATGGAATGTATGAGTGCAAGAAAATAGGAAGTTGTTAAGAATAAAATGAAATGAAATGCATGAAGACTAATATCCTCGGTGTTGGTGAACTGAAAGGGACTGATACTTTGAATCAGATAAATCATATGGCTGACAATGCTGGGAGTGACAAATGTAAGAGGAATTGCATCTTGCAAGCACCACCCCCACCCTCCCTGGCAGCCTCGCCTGGGAATGCGGGCTGCCCCAGCACAAGAGGTGCATAGACCAGCACCGAGTGGGGACTCTGTCATTTTCCTCACCACCATTGGGTGGTCAACCAGAAGTCCCATTCAGGCAACCGGTGGATGCTGTGACGTGTGCATGTGAGCTAGCTTAGTTAATGTCAAAAGGAACATTTCAAGATTTATCTACCAGCATAACACTGTCTGTGATAGAATAATACACCCCTGAAAGGAAAACCAGTTAATGTTATTGCTCAAACTTATGTACCAATCACTTAAGTCAATGATAAAGAGATGGAAGAATTCTTCCAATTCCTCCAGTGTAAAATGGATCAAAAGCCCAGTCAGAAGGCAGTAGTCATTTCTGGTGACTGGAATGCAAAGCTGGAAACAGAAGCATCAGCACTTGGAAAACAGTGGAAAATCCACTGGAGCCCCCATGATAGAATTTCCCAAGATGCATCCCTCGCCCACACCATTGTTTCAACAGCACACACAGCAGTTGGACCCGTGGACCTCACGAGATGGAATACATACGTAGAAATCAAACTGTGGAAAGAGACAAGAAAGACACTCCAGAAGCTGTCTTCGCAGATGCACTAACAGAACGCTCCTTCAAAACAACATGTTTTCCAACTACTGATGTTTCTGTTTCACTTTCAGGCTGGAGGAAGTGGCATTGTGCTCGGGGTGTCCTGTGCTAGCTTGACAAGGAGGCTCTCTTATCTGAGAAAGGGAGAAATTAAGAAGACTCAAAAATCCAAGTTATTTCACATGTGATCCAAGAACACTCATCTCGACAGACTCGGGTACCTGCTCTGCCTTCTGCCCATAAATCTCAGGAGCTGAACTACAGAAAAGTAAATATGCACAAGGCAAAGCTCGGGCGGCTTCGCCGATGACAGCGCTGAATTCCTCAGCTGCTGCACTGGCTCTTTCAAATAGCTGGTACAAGCCTTCCTGCTCGCCCCTGAGACAAGGTCGTTCTTTCTCCTATGAGGGTTCCGGGCAGGCTGGAGAGGAGCGATGGTGGTCCACCTGGCCACCTTGTAAAGGAGCACTGACTGGTGGTGGAGATGAGCGTGGCCTTGGGGAGTGCGATCCAAGCAAGGCAGGAAGGGGCACCAACCAGCATTTGTCACCTGCAGATGTCCCTGAAGCTTCACGGATCTGCAGGTGAATAGCCTGAATTATAACCGAGAAGTTCCTGTGATTATGCCAATGAGTCTCCAGTCTGAGTCTGGGGTGTGTTTCGTGTCTCATGAAAGAGGAAATGAAGGCAGGAGGGCACATGGCTTCCTCGGGCCACATGGGGCCTGCATTCAATGGGGTGTCTGCAGCACCCAGCACCAACAGTCTGGATAGTTGAGATGACTCTGCAGTTAAACTGTCGGATGCCTCCGTTTATGCTCTCAAACCTAAATGACTGCTGTTAATGTAATTTTAAGTAATCATCAATATCGTTTTGAAGGAGTTAATACACAATTTAATGTAGTAATTTAATAACAGTAAAAACAAGTGCTTATATATGACTTCCTATGTGCCAGGGCCGGTTCAAAGAGTTTTCTCTAAGCAAAGTTGTGTGTGTTTCACAGCCACCTTGTGATGAAGGTGCTGTGACTATCTCCATCTCTCAGAGAAGAGAGGAAGCACAGAGAACATCAGACCTGGAATGAGAGGGATGGACACATGGCCGCCACAGCGGGCTACAACAGCAAAGATGGTAAGCCCAGCACAGAAGGTCGTGGGGAGGAGATGGGCCAGTCTGGGTGCAGCATGGCACCAATGAAACATGTGGTTTTCCTTGGGTTATTTAATGCTTCCTCCCCGTCACTGTCATGACCCCAATCCTATCTTATAAACATGACTGAACCAGAGCATGCACATGGGTACAGATAAGAGCTGGAAACACAGAGAACACAGGACAGATAAACTCCTCAGGATCAATATTGAGAGTAGCCATACCAGGAGGGGAAGGGGAAAGTGGAGGGAGAAAGGAGAGGAGACACCGATCACAATAACCTACCTATAACCCCCTCGCAGGGAGATGGACAACAGACAGGGATAAAGGGAGACATCGGACAGTGCAAGTCATGAAAAAAAGAATCATTTATAAATTATCAAGGGCTCGTGAGGGAGGGAGGGTGAGAAAGGGAGATAAAAATGAGAGCTGATAGCACATGCGCAAGTAGAGAGAAAATGGTTTCAAAACGATGACGACAACAAATGTACAAATGTGCTTGTTACAGTGGATGGACAGACAGACGGAAGGGTGGGTGGATGGATGGATGAATGGGGATGATTTGCATGAGCTCCCAATGCCATCTACAAGGTCACTGTGAGTCAGACTAGATGACACTGAACAACAACAAAGGACTTTACGGACAAAAGGGCTTGGATTTGGTGCCTGTTTCTCTCAGACTGTTACTATAGAACACTGGTTGGTGAGAAAAACAGCAGAACAAGAAACCGAGGTTGAATCACGGATAGAGGCATAGGCAGGGATTCAAACCCAAGCAAGCTGGCTCTAGAAAGAACCGAAACCGCCCACAGCGCAGAGCTGCCCCATCACGTCTCCTGCAAGGACGCAGGCTGCCATCTGTATGCCCTACCATTTACATACTCCATCTGAACATAGGTTAAGTTATGTGCATACCATCGTTGGTATTAATCCAGTTAATTTTATATTGATATAATATAAATGATTGCTATGATGAATTTAATTGCTATTAGCTGTTCCATATCCCTCATAAGGTGATCAATGGCTTTTCTCTTCTACATGATTTCCTCTCAGGTTTAGACAGTCACCCGAAATCCTCTTCATGAAGCGCCAATCGTCCCCTCCTTCGGCCCCCAGGAGCCTCTTCAAGTTGGTTCAAGAAAACCCACAGCCATCGACTCCATTCTGACACGGGTTTCAAACTGCTAGCCTTGTGGTTAACAGCCCAACTCATGGCCACCATGCCACGGGGCTCCTCCAAGCGATCACGCAGCTGTCTGTCCAGTCTGCCTTCTTTGGCGTCCTGGCATCAATTCCGACGCGTGGAGCCCCAGCCTGACGGAGTAGAGCGGCCTCTGGGCTTCCTGGGCCATCATCGTCTTCATAGGAGCAGATCCCAAGACGTCCCCCATTGGACAAGCAGCTGTGGGGGCCAGACACCGGCATTTTGGTTAGCCATCGCTCACTTAGCAATTGTGGTGTCAAAAGGAAACCTTTGGTCCATAACGCTGTTCCCCCTTTGTTAGCTTTCCTAACTTCCCTGGTAGGTCAAGACAACAAATCAAGTTCCGTCTTTTTTAATTTTTTTTTTGGCATCACTGCCCTCTGATGGTTGTGGGAGCTACCCAGCTTTGCTCCTGGAGAGCAGCTGCTGGATTTGAACCATCAAGCCCATGGGCCACAGTCCCGCACTCAACCACTCACGCCACCGGGGTTCAGCCCTCAAGTTCTGTCTCACATACTGCCTGCTCCAAGTCCAGAATCTTTTCTCCAAGACGTCCTGGTTTCTTTCCGTGGAAAATGATATTTCCAGACCACAGTCAGGCACTGGGCCTGCTTATTATGAGTGAGGAATTGTATTTCCTTTCTTTCACACCAAGAACCCTCATTCCCAAAGACACAGGAGATGAGAGTGTGAGGCTGTGCCAGCATTTGCGTCAACTGACACCGAGTGTGCCACTCTCACATCAACAGTAGCACGCCCGGCACCCGTTAGAGAAGACCGTTTCAAAACGCTTCTCCGCGGCAAAGCTCAGGCTCACTTCTTTTCAAAACTAGATCCACCCGAGCAGACAGTGACGTTTTACATATTAGAATCTCTCTCTTAACCCTCATATTTCAGGCTCACCATCAATTCCCGGGGAAAGGCCTCTCAAACCTTTTGGGGAGTCTGAAGCGTGATCTCTGGTGGACACCTTAAGAAGGGCCAGTGACAGGAGGACATTCCCTGAGTTATGCATGCTGACCATAGTTTTGTCCTTCTCACTGGTATGAAATCCTTTGCAATGGCATCTGTCTCCTTGAGTACCTTCCATCTATCACTCTGCTTGCTTCTAGCATAAAGCCATGCTGTCCAACAATAACCCAGTTTTCTTTCCTTCATCAGTTACATGTAATTTAAGACCACAGCTTGAAAGAAAGTTCTATTTGTCTTTACAGTCTAACAATTTTGCTAGAATGTGTTCCGGTCTTGGTAGTTCTGGTCAATATATTTGGAAGCATGGCATATTCTTCCCATTGTAGTTTAAAATATTCTAGGAAATACTTTAGGAGAGTCCTCTTGAATTTAACTTTTTAAAAAATGTTTTAACTTTTAGTGCTTGCTTTGTTTCCTTTCTTTAGTCTTCCTTTCTAATGACTCCTATTAGCCATAATTTTTTTTTTTTGGTTTTTTGGGCATCACTGCCCTCAGGTGGCGGAAGTAGGAGGCCCAGCCTTTGCTCTGTGGAGCTGGAATTGAACCTCTGTCCCAGTGGGCCGCAGTCCCGTGCACAACCACTACGCCACAGGGGCTCAGCCCTATCCATAATTTTTTATTCATAATTTTTCATCTTGAATTATTGTCACTTCTCTCAGATCTCTTTTACATTCCTCATTTCTCTTTAAAATGTGAGCTCTTTCTGCTCATCTTGGGGCATCGTTTGCTGTGTCTGTTTCCTCTAGGGCTCCTCTAGTTTCTCTTCACATCTGGAATGACATGGTTTCTCTATAGTTCATTCTTGAATTCTGTTACTTCATTATGTTTTCCTAATTCTAATGAATGACATTCTTTCATGTCTTATTTTAAGAATTTTTACTGTCTTTTAAAATATTATGTTGCTGCATTAAACTGGTTTTTCCAGGGCGAGTTTTAATGTCTATATTCCCTTAATGGTTGTACTAAAACACTGAGGCCCGGAGTGAACATCTGAGTTCACTTTCCAGAGTATGAAAAATCACTTGACTTAAAAACAAACTTCCACTCTGATGTTTCCTTTGAAGACGAGCAGCAGGAGTTTGCCAAGCCAAGAGGCAACAGCAGTCCCACCTCGCAAAGGTAGGCTGTCCCTGCTTCAGGAATGCAGAGCTTGTTGGAGGTAACTGTTCTTCCTCTCATACTTCAAAAACAAGTAAACTATCGATGTAGTCAGGAGAAACGGCACCAAATTTCAAAAAGCCCCAATAAGTCTTATTTAATTTCTTCTGCAGTGTCAGTTCAGTGTATGATTTGAGGCCCTCCCTCCAGAAATGAACCATGCCAGGGTTCTCTGTGTGAATCAAAGTGAGAGATGAGCGGCACACAGTGTTAAAACAGAAGGGAACTTCAAATGCAGACACTGTCCAACACTACCACAGAACATAAAACTCTGTCTTCACGGTGACATCTCATCAATGGTTTGATGGCAAGCAATATTATTTAATTAGGTCTTTGCCATTCTTCACATAAAAGGACAGATTACTGTATTTTAGAAAGCATGTGTTTAGCAATTTCCTACTAAGAAAATACAACTTTGTCCTCAGATGTTTTAACCACTTAAAGTGACCAGATTTTAACATTGAACACCATTGACCAGCGGGGAGGGGGAGAGAAGAGAGAGCATACTCCCTTCCTGTTTTCCTGCCGTTCCCTAGCTTATCGTGCATTCTTTCCAAAAATCAAGACTTTTTTAAAATGCCATAGGACATGGGAAAAATTGTTTAAAATCAGGACTGTCCTACCAAAAGCGGGACATCTGGCTAGGGTAAAGTGACCAGACTTCCTGCTTTTTAACAAGTTAACAACGGCCCGTGGTGTTTTAAAATTAAAATAAATATATTACAATACTATTTTTGCTTTTGTTTTTGTTGTTGTTGTTTTGGGGGGGCATCACTGCCCTCTGGTGGGAGTGGGAGGCCCAGCCTTGCTCCTGGAGAGCTGCCACTGAATGTGAACCACCAAGCCAGTGGGCCACAGTCCCGCATTCAACCACTACGCCACGGGGGCTCAGCCCTCTATGAACATTTTTTTTTCCTCTATGAGCATTTCAGTTGCTTCATATAGACCAAATTTTTAATCAAGAACCCTCCTCCCCCCAGTCATTGGTGTCCCGCTTAAAATCTGGTCACTTTATTCTAGAGGTATTTTCTATTTTCCTTGGATAAAAAAATAATAATATTTGAAAAATAATGAACTTTCACTGAAGTATAGGACACACATCTGAGCATGTGGCTATGAGTGGGAAAAGCACAACACTCGAAAAATCACAACTACAAACCTTGCTATAGTTCTCACCATCTAAAGAGAGCCTCTGCGAGTGAAGAAAGTCCTCCCCAGCAACACGACCCTGCCCTCTGCCCTCCTGGCCCTGCAGGATGTCACGGCAGCAGGGCTTCATCTGCAGCCTCGCAAGTGCCAGGCAAGGCAGAAGCCATCACTGAAAAAGGTAAGGTGTGGCTTAGGAAGGTTAAAAGAAACAGAAAACAGAGGAGGAGCTAGAAAGGGGGAAATGGACATACGGTAACCGAGTCTGGCAAAAGGATCGGGGAGGGCGACGGTCATCACCCTGGGGCTGCGGTGCTGGTTGCCGAAGGGTTGGCTGTGACTTCCGGTGACCCTGTGGGTGTGGACCAGATGTGCTCGCAGGACGTTGTTTCTTTGCGCCACGTGAACCCCCATGTCTTTGGGACTTGGTTATGCATTTAGTGCCTGGTGAGCTTCTCCCTGAGGCGACCATTCAGAATCAGATTGATTTTATATGGATGTTCATAGGAGCACTGTAAAATGGAGACAGCACGCGTCTCCGTCAACTAACAGATGACTAAAAAGAATGTGGTATGTACGCACGGTTGACTGCTACTCCGCAATGGAGAGAGAGAAATGAACATTCCTGGGGAAAGTACTAGGAAGGGGCTGTGCATCCTGGTTTTTAATGATAGTAAAAGGGTAAACAGTGAACAACAAAATAGCTCAACAGGCTCTGAAATAAATTATTTGCCGATATGGCACAACCCAAAATGAGAAGAAATGGCGAGCACCGTCCATGAGTAATTGGCGTGTGACACAGACGGGTGGATGCGTGGAGACGGATGTCCTGGGCAGTGCTGCTGCCAGATGCCACTGAGCTCGCTCCGACCCCTCGCCGCCCGCACAGCCCCGCGCCTCTCGCCGCCTGGGAGCGCGTGTGCCAGCCAGCTGCTCGATGGCCCTCCTCTCTTCTCCTGGCCTCCTTCCTCACCAGGCACCACGTCCTCTCCCGGGGACTGCTCTCTCCTGATGACATGCTTAAAGCCTCACCTCCTGCTCTCTAAGGGGCATTCTGATTGTCCTCCTCCCCAGGCAGACTGGTCTGTCCCGTTGGCGGTCCACCAACACCCTGACCCAGTGTGCCCGCTCTTTCCCCATCTTCCTTACCCGGCCCAACATTCACGCACGCAGGAGGCCATTCCGAGACCGTGTCTTGGGCCCGGTGCACCTGCGTCCTGAAAGTGACATCCTGGCTCTTCTGTATCTTCAAGAGGGCTCGTGAAACAGGTTTGCCAAACGCAAGCCCTCAGTAGATTTCTCAATGGCTGCATCGTGAGCACTGACCGTGGGAAGTCCCTGACAACATTCATATTTTCAGGCTTCCTCCATTGAAGATGATGTTGCCAGTTGGCCCCCTTGAGAAGACTGGGGGCTTGCTACGTTGAGTTTCGATCCCTATGGAACCGCTGCATGTGCCTCAGGTTCCCTGGCTTTCAGCAAGCGGTTCTGTCATCTGCACGTGGAAGGTGTTCATGGGGCTCCCTCCAACAGTCTTCTTCTGCAGACTGTTTTCCCTCATCTGGTCCAACTTCTTGGTTCACTTGTTCAGTCTGCAGACTGGATAAGTAGAGTGAAAAGACACAGCCCTGAGGCATGTCCTCCCTGGTTTTAAAACAGGCATGATTCCCCTCTGCTAAGTCTCTGCACAGGTTCTGCACAATCACAATGAAGCATTCTGGGATTCCCATTCTTCTCAACCTTGCCCACAGTATTTTATGACCCACACAGCCAATGCCTTTGCATAGTCAATAATCTACAAGTGAACATCTTTCTGGCTTTCTCTGCTTTCAACCCGACCCAGCCGCTATAGGCAATGACGGCCCTTGTGCCACTCCCTCTGCTGAATCTGGCTTGAATTTCTGCGGCTCCCTGTCAATGTTCCTCTGCAACCCGGGCTGAGTTTCCTTCAGCAACATTCTGGTTGTATGTGACATTAGTGATATTGCCCAATGGCTCCCACACTCCATGGGGTGCCTTTTCTGTGGAATGGACACAAAAATGGATCTCTTCCAGTTGGAGAAAAAAATCGGTTAAAAAAAAAAGTCAGCCCCCCTAAAAGGGGGCATATTGTATGGCCCCATTTGTAGAAAACGTACAAAGTAGGCACATCTTAAGAGACAGAAAGTAGACCAGCAGCTGCTTAAAGCTAGAGCAGAGACTAGGACGATAGCTAGTGGGTGCAGAGAGGAGAGATGAGGCTTTGTGCTCCACAGAAAGCTAGTTTCAAAAACCCTCAACTGTACCCTGCCCTACAGGCTCGCGGTGAGTCGGAATCCGCTTGATGGCTGAGGCTGGGGTGGGTGGGTGGGTTGGTTTGGGCTTTGAAATGTAACCATCAATGACAATTAGGGTCAGCTTACATGCCATGTCCACTCTGTAGCTACCATCTTCTGTCCCACAGACATATATGTAACTCCTCAATGTCACCCTCATTTTCTTTCCTATTTCTTTTAAGGTTATGCCAAGGTTAAGGTGCTCAGGGCTGCCGGTTTGTCGATTTCTTCCCCTCCACCCTCGCTTGATACGTGGCACTGAACACAGACTTTTCAGGGCCCTTTCCGCAGAGAACTGGGGTCCTACTGATTGCGGGAAAATCCATTTTCTAGGAGCAGTTTACCCTGCTTCAGTCTCCTTCTAATTAATTTAGGTAAGTATTCATCTCCAGAAAGTTTACGTTTTCTGCTGGCTGTGGCTGGATGCCCCAGGGAGACCCAACCATGCTGCCAAATGCCGTGAGAGGTGAGCCTGCGTCCAGAGTGGAGTTTGACCAGTGCCACCGAGGCAAGTGAGCAGACACAGAAACGGGCTGCACGGCCAAGGGCGCACCTGCTCCAATAGGCAAGGGTGCCCTTCTGCCCACTCTGCCACTGCCAGGCTCCGCATGGAGCTACCACCTCGGCCTCACTGCTGGTCCTACCCCCACCACAGCCTTCCCCGCTCACCACTCTCCTCACAGAGTTCTCAAAGGAAGGCCCAAGGCTCCTGGACTCTGATCAAACTAATTGGTGCAAATCCAGGCTTCTTTAGGCACAATACCCAAACTGCACAACTCTGAAAGCCAAAAAAAAACAAAAAAACTAAACAAAACCTGAGGGTGAGTTTGACACCAACTGATTGGACGGCGCCATCTGACCTGAACTGCCGTGAGACCCCCATGCTCTTCATCTCCGAGGGTGACCATCTTCCCTTGTCTGATGACAGGAGCTATGCAGACCCTGCAGGCACGACTACATAGTACACAGCATGTTGTAGTAATGTCATGATTGCCTTAATACATAATACATCACCTTTCAAAGATTCAAAGCACACTTAGCCTGAATCCACATAGTGCCACTTGGATCACTTTGTAATCGGGGCCCACGATGCCAATTGTGGATTAAGGGAGAGTGTTAGTGTGAGTGGACTAGAGAAACAAATCCGAGAAGACTCATATGTGTGTAAGAGGGTTCCATATCAAAGAGTAATTGTATATTAAGAAACCATCCCTGGCCAGTCCAGATCAAGTCCATAAGTCCAATAGTAGCCTGTATGTATGATATCAGTCTTTAAAATCCTCTTTTGATTCACGCAAAACATGCAATGACACCAAATGCAGGCTGATCACAGCCAGTGGGTGGCCAGTCTTGTGGATCCAGTGGTGGTGGAAGCATCTCAGCGCTGGTGGGGTCTCCACGTGCCTCCTCCTGCTCCAGGGCTCTGGCTCCATCACTGGAGTCCCTGTGGCTTGACAACAGAATGTCTAGCAGAATGCGAGTCGGTTTATCTCCTTTGCACCTCTAAATGAGGCCATCAAGCTGTGACATGACTGACAGGCTAGACTCCACCCTCTTCGCAAGGTGACAGCAGATTACGTGACTCCAAGCGTCCCAGCTAATGGGCTGCAGGCCAGAGGCAAAGAATGTGCCTGCGTTCTGCGTAGCAGAGCTAGCCCTGACACAGCATCACCTGCCTCCACTGGGGTCCTTTCCAGCAGACCCTGCTCACAGGAGCCAGCGGTGAGCCGTGGCCTGGAGGTGCTCAGACACACTCAGGGCCCTGATGCGGACTCCGAGAGGCCCTCCGCAGGCCTGTGCCCGAAACAGACAAGTTAGGTTCTACAAGATATCACGCCAATGCAGCAGGACAATGCAGTGACTTCAGGTGCCCTTTGACTCTGCCCAGGGCCGTGGCCAATTGACCTCACACACGTTTCTGACAGTTAGACTGGATGCCTGTCACTTGTCGCTGTGTATAACCAGCATGCAGAACCGGGCGCCTCGGATGTGGAACACAGCTCACAGGGCAGCAGCTGCCCTGGCTTTGAAGAGTCCTGCTTTAGTGGCTGGCTTCATAAAGGAAACTCACCAAACATGTTGGCATTTGGAAGGCCCAGTTTGGGTGAGGGTCTGGTTCCTCGCTCTCTTCCCAAGGTGGGTGGTTGAAGCCAAAGGGCGGGGGATAAGGCGCTGTCGCAGCACGAGTATTGACACGACTCTAGCCCAGGCCCTGAGCCCCATCTGGAGTTGCTTCAAAATCAAACCCTGACTGAAAATAAAAAGAAGCAACGGGTGTTGGTAATAAAGAGCGCAGCGGCTTAATGTAAACAAGATGATTCAAATATGTGTATCACTTAATGGCTGTAAACAGTCATTACTCTTTATTGAGATTCACATAACACGAAATTCACCATTTTAACTATCTTAAGCATGTAGAATCTGGCGGGTTCTAACTCATTCACAGAGTTGCGTGCCCCTCACCTCTCCAAGACTCCCAGCACACTGCTATCCGCTGCGACGGGGCAGGGGAGAGCTGCCCTGGGATATCTCCGCCTCTCTGCCCAGAGGGTAGCCCACCACGTCACCTGGCTCTCCATCACGCCCAAGAGAACCTGAGCCTCTCCTCCCCTCCATCCTAGAGTGGGTCTGCTCCTCTCCCAGGAAATAAGAGCAAAACCAGGGGGAAGGCACTCTGGCGCTGCCCGGCTGGTTAGGTACCCGGCTATGACCGCAAGTTCAGCAGTTCAAACACATCAACTGCTCCTCAGGGTTGGGGGAAAGACCCAGTGAGCTTTCCCATGAAGATTCACCAAAACCCACTACCATTGGGTTGACTCTAACTCACAGGGACCCCCCAGGACAGGGTCCGCCACGTCCCCTTGCTCTGACAGTCAGTGGCTCTGAAAGGCAATCTCAGCTGCTGAGGTTCCTCAATTGCGGGGCCTCCATAAAGGGTTTCCTTTACTCAGCCGGACAGAGAGACTCATGAGCAAACAGCGTAGCAACACCCGCTTGCCTGTCTGGACACTTAGTATCAGGTGAATCTTTAGCTTCTTTCATTATGTATACAAAGGGGTAGCCCAAAAAACTGGAATCTTTTTTTTCAAAGCTATGTATTTACATTTTTTTTTGTTTAACAAAACAACCTCATCACCTTCAAAGTACTCTCCTCGACACTTAATACAGTTGTCAAATCTGCTATTCCATTCTGGGAAACATCTATCAAATTCTTCTGTTTGGATGGCTTACAGCACCTCCCTCATTTTCTCCTTCACCTTTTCTGTGTCCCTCTGAATTCAAAGAAACAAAAAGAAGTCACACAGAAAGAGGGCAGGTGAGCCAGGAGCAAGAGAGGCGTGCTGGTTTTTGCCAAACCCTGGCACACTGAGATGGCGCGTGAGCACGTGCATTATCATGTTGGCAAAACCAATCCGCCTCCTTCCACAAACCAGGCCCTTTTTGTGCCACACCGTTATGTAATCTTTTCAAAAAGCTTGATTAACAGTCTGACCTCAGGGAACAAACTCCAAATGCACTAGAAGCTGACATTTTCTTCCATTTGGGAAGCTGAGGGATATGCGGAATGAGGTTTGCCATCAATTTCACCTTTTTGAAAGGAGAAGACCACTCATACACTTGAGATTTTTCCTTAGCGCCATCCTTGTAAGCTGTGTTCCACACCACAACAGGTTCTGTGGCATTTTCCCCAAGCAAGAAACAAAAGTTCACAGTTGTGCGCTGTTCTCTTAAATTAGCCATCACAAAAAAATGACGCTCAAGTGAAACTGCTTTTATGAAAAAATTCACTATAACCAGAGAGGCCCTTCCCAGGCAGGGCCACTGGGAGCCCTGAAAGCCCCGCCCAGTGGGGAGCTATTTCCAGTTTCTTGGGGAACCCTCCCATAATATTCTCAAGGTTCGCCTATGTCATAGCATTTATCAATACCTCATTCCTTCTTATTCCATTGTGTGGATATACCATGTTTTATGTATGTATTCATCTGTTGATCAGCATTTGGGGTGTTTCCAGTTTGCCTCTGTGAGATTCATGTACAAGTTCTTATGAGACTATATATATTCATCTATCTCGGATGTTTCCTTAGGAATGGGGCTGCTGGGTCATGAGGGAACTCTGGGTTAGCCTTTTGAAGAATTGCCAGTTTTGTTAAAGCAGCTGTACCATATTGATTCCCACCAGCCATGGACCAAGGTGCTAAGTTCTCCACCCAGTCAACACTTGTTATGACCTGTGTAGTTCTTTTGAAGTCACATCCCAGTGGGTGGGAAGTGTTGACTCTGTAATTGGGAACCTGGAGGTGCTTTGGGTGAGGTCGGCGGGTCTCAACCTGTGGGTCACACCTGCTTGTGGGGGTCACCTAAAGCCATACTTCCTGTGGCTTTAGGAACCAAGACACCACTCGCCTATCCATCGCTCTCCAGGCAGGTCCACCCACATGCAGATACACCCACATACGCGGTCACCACCACATGAGGAACTGTATGAAAGGGTGGCGTGCATTAGGAAGACTCAGAACCATGGGGGGGGGGGCGTGTCAAGCTGCTGACCATGGGGTCAGCATTGAGGTCCGCCAGCTGCTCCTCCAGAGAAAGAGGTCTGCCCCCAGGCAGAGTCACCGTCTCAGAAGCTCAGTGGATGGGGTGGCCTTGGCATCTTTTCATGTGCTAAATAACTATATATATATATATATATATATATATATATATATATATATATATATATATCTCTTCTTTAGATAACTAGCTCTTCAAATTGTTTACCCATTTTTGAATTGGGTGATTGGGGGTCTTTTATTATTGGGTTGTAAGATTTTTTATATATTCTGGACATGAGGGCTTATCAGAGATGTGATCTGCTGACATTTCTCCCCCTTTGTCAGGTTTCTCTTCACTTTCTTGATAAAAAATTTTTTGCACAAAAATTTTTAATTTTGGTGGAGTCTAATTTATCTATTTTTCCTTTATCCCCTTATACTTTTTTGGGGGGAGGGCATCACTGCCCTCTGGTGGTGGGAGTAGAAGGCCTAGCCTTGCTGCTGAATTTGAACCTCCAGCCCAGTGGGCCACAGTCCCATGCACAACCACTACACCACCGGGGCTCACCCCTCCCCTTTTACTTTTGATATCATGTTTAAGAAACTGTTGCCTAATCCAAGGTCATAAATAATTACCCCTGTATTTTCTTTTTTTCTTATTTTATTTTTAAATTATTTTATTGGGGATTCATTCAGCTCTAATCACATTATATACATACATACATACATTGTGTCAAGCACATTTGTACATTTATTGTTCTCAAAACATTTGCTTTCTCCTTCAGTCCTTGTTATTAGTTCCTCCTTTTCCCCCTCCCTTCCTGCTCCCCGCTTCCTCATGAACCCTTGATAATTTATAAATTGTTATTTTGTCATATCTTCCACTGTCCAACATCTCCCTTCATCCACTTTTCCATCCATCCTCCAGGAAGGAGGTTATATATAGATCCCTGCAATCGGTTTCCCCCGTCTATTGTTATGAGTTTTATAAAATGCCATTTTTACCACATCCTGTTTTGATTTATGTAAGATTGCCATCATGCCAAAGCTCTTTTATTATAAAAATTAAAGACATAAATAGTGGGCAAGAAAATCTCAGTCTGGGCTGAGCCCCAGTGGCATAAGTGGTTGAGTGCGGGACTGCGGCCCGCGGGCTTGGCGGTTCCAATCCAGCGGCGGCTCTCAGGAGCGCTGGGTAGCGCCCATGACCACCAGAGGCAGTGACGCCAAAAAAGAAAAACAAAAAAGTCTCGGTTCTATCTTCTATAGTATAATGATTCAGAATGTAACTACAAGTTTCAAATCTGGATTTGACCTCTAATCTTTGTGAAGTCTAAGATTCAATTTAATTCTATTATATGACAGATTCTATGTATATCCTGACTGAGGATGACTGTTTCAAATTGCATATGTATTTTTTTAATACCACTTGTGTGGATAAGAAGAACATGTTGTAGAGACTGACAGAGCCCCATATCCATGACGCCATGGACCGCTGATAGCAGGAGAGGACTCCATGATAGGGCATTCAGCACAGCATGAGACAGTGCTGAGAAAGAGGATGCAGACCAGGAAAACCAGCGCGAGCTCCCTCATCTCTGAGCTCGTTTTCAGCTCTGTAAAAGACAACAAGGTCTCTCTGAATGGTTCTGAGTGCTGGGTGTACAAAGTATGAACAACAGGCTGGCCGTCACCCAGACAGAGGACACTGGACAAATCCAAACTCTGCTCTTTTTGAGTGTACATAAAGAATGTTGTAGTCATTTTTTAATGTAACACATTTTCCTTGGTGAAATGAAAATAATAATCATTGATAAAGGCGTCATAAGGGTGGGGAAGGGGGAGGAAAAAAAGAGGTGCTGATACCAAGGACTCAAATAGAAAGTAAATGTTTAGAAAATGATGATGGCAGCATATGTGCAAATATGCTTGAAACAATGATGTCTAGAGTGTTATGAAAGCTGTAAGAGCCCCCAATAAAATGATTTTCTTAAAAAAAAGACTTAGAGTCTTGAAAATCACTATGAATTAAAATTAAAAGAAAGACAGGCATATATGAGATTCTATTAGAAATCTCAACACTGACTGGATATTTAATAACAGCAAAGAATTACTCATTTTTAAGATCTGAATTATAGTCAAAGAATACTCATCTTTTAGTAATACTTTAGATTTTTAAAGATGAAATGTTACGGTATACAGAAGAGTTGACTCAATATTCACACAGAAAAACCCATCAAACTATACTGCTCTGCACCTTCTTCACAGTCAACATATCTTGGCAAACGTTATCCCTCATTTATTGTAATGGCCATGGTACGCTTTAAAAAGCACATTTCTCCAAAAAAAAATGGTAAATAGAGATGTACTTTTCATCAAACGGTACAATCCAGGTGTTAAGGCAGCTTTGGGATTTGTCGGGGGGCTCGGGTGGGCCTGCAGAACTCTGAGTGCCCCGGGCATCCACCCCCAGGGCAGGGAGCGGCTCCTCAGTGCTTGGGCACCGGGCTCTCTTCCGCAGCGGCCCCCAGTGGCCCGGGGGACATTCTCCACAGACGTCGTGGCCTCCCGCCAAAGTGCTTTCTTTCCTTTCTGTGGAGTCTCTCCCGACTCCAAGAGACCCAGACAGGTGAGGGCAGGGCTGCCCCTGCGGGTTCCCAAGATTGCTTCTTTCTGGCAGGTGGACTCGAACTGCTGGCCTGGGGAGCACAACCGAACGTGTAACCACTACACTACCAGGCTGCTCTTTCTCATACACAGGAGCGGAAGACAAGGCCCTGACTGAGGCATTCCGCTCCTGTTGGCCTGGTGCCTCCGAGCAGAGTCGCACTGCATTCGACAGGGCTTTCACAGGCTGGTTTGTTCAGAAGTGAACTTTTTGTCGGGATGGAGTCAACTCACCAATCTTTCAGGTAATTCCAAGTTCACGACTCATTGATTCTGGGGCGTCATGCTAAAGCAAGGTCTGCAGTTCAACGCCACTAGCTACTACCAAGGAGAAACAGGGGGCTTTCTCCCCTCGTATAGAATTACAGTCTCGGAACTCACAGGGGCAGTTCAGCCCTGTCTTACAGACTTGCTATGAATTGGCGTCACCTCAATGGAAGTGAGTACGTTTTGCTGGAATTTAGAATTCTAAATAGACTATTACATGGTATACGTATACAATCTAACATTCTAAACTTTAGTGTGGAAAGAGATTGGCTATCCTGATAAATCTACTTCTAGCAAGACTCTTCGGTTTAGTAGAATGTTTTGAGCATTTTTGAAGCTCTGTGATTCTTACCCTAGAACTATGGGGGTGGGACATAGACTCTTGAAAATTGGATGGTAACTACCAATGCTTTCCTGAGAAAAGACGCAGGAAAATAAAATCTTGCATTTAATACCAGGCACTCACAGAATTTACAAAGTGCATCCACCAGCCTCAGGTCAAGCACCTTAAAAATCACTATAACTTTGTCATCTCCTAATTCAGTGCCACTCGGGTCAATCTGTAACATTTCAAGCAGTGTCTCAAGAACTTGTGACCAACTCTAATCATTACCCATGTGTCCTATTTCTTCTCAGTATAAACCCCACTTTCACAAACCATCCGACAACGTTGGCATGTGGTTTCAGAGTTTTGACGCTGCTTGTTTTAAGACTCTATCTATTCTAAGACAGGACAGAAAAAAGTTTTCCAGGCTGAACCCCAGTGACATAGTAGTTGGGTGCGGGGCTGTGGCCCACAGGGTTGGCGGTTCAAATCCAGCAGCTGCTCTCCAGGAGCAAGGCTGGACTTCCTACTCCCACCAGGGCCATGATGCCCACCAAAAAAAAAAGAAAGAAAGAAAAAACTTTTCCATTGAACAAATTATTCAGTAAGTACATTGAACATAAGAATTGGCCATTACAGTGATGCCGCTCCCCCCCCCACCCCACCCCCCCAAAAAAGGCCATTGAATTGGACAGTGATAACTTAATGCTCAGTCTTTACTTATCCTGAAAGTCAACCCCAAAGAGAAGGCAGGCTTTGGGCATGGTGAGGAGGGCCTAACGGGATACAGGCTTCACCTGTCATGATCAACCTATCATGACCTTCAGTGTACTGACTCTCAGGGGCCATTTACCGAAAGAGAATACCTTCTCCCACAACCTTTCTGATCTTCCAGTCCAATCAGGAAATCATTTCTGAGGAGTTAGGGCATCACCTTCACAGCAGGCTAAGGCTCAGGTCCCCACAGAAATGGAGTCGGCTTGGAATCAGCTTATGGTGCCATCAATCAACAACTTCTGCACACTGGAAAAACTATCCGCACTCTCCCCTTCCTGCCACTTTTCTGCTCCCTCCCTAGTGCTAGGTTCAGTCACATGGATCCAGCTTGTCTAAAATGGGGAAAAAGTGAATTTTGAAGAGGACAACTTGTTCACCATTTCCTGACTGGCTGGCAGGTTTTTGAGGTGAGAAAAGAGAGAAGGAAATGACAAAGCATTATTCCCTTACCTGGGACCCTTCCTTTCTGGTGCTCCAGCCTCACGGGCTGCTGTGTCTCACTAAGGCAAAACCTTCCTCACCCCAAGTCTTCTCTCTGCAAAGGGCCCAAGCAAGATGCAGGAAAGAGAAGAGGGAGGCCCTGCTGGCTCCTGGGAGGAACTCAGTTCCTCCCTCCCAGCAAAGGCAGCACCCGTTAAATGTAGGGTGCTCACCTGTCCTTGCGACTGTCCGTTGGGGCACATTGTATTTAGTAACATGGATTATATTAAGGGGCTTCAAGGGGGTTGTGTTAGTCCAGGTAGACTAGAGGAACACATTTCATAGATACGCATATAGATATAAGGAAAAGGTTAATAAACAAGAGGAACAGGACACTGAGCCCAGTCCAGTTCAAAGTCATGAGTCCGATTGTAACCCACATGCCTGAAATTAGTCTATAAAGTCTCCTTCCAACTCACGAAGTCACAGGTCAGTGGGTGCAGTATCCCGGCGCTGGCAGGGGTCTCCCCATGGCTCCTTGTCCATCAACAGCAGAAGCAACTCATCGCTGGCAGTGGTCTCCATGTGGCCGCCCCAGCTTCAGAGGTCTGGTTCCATCAGGGCAAAGTTGTGTGGTCTCTCCGCCAGCTCCTCCAGCTTCTTGGACGCTACCATCTTGTCTTGTCCGTGATTCATTGTCTCTGAAACTAACTCCCAACAACTGGGGAGATAGCTTCTCATCTTCATGAGGGAAATATCGCGAGACTTCCCAGAAGTCTCAGGAGAAAGCCATGCCCACATAGAGGCCTCATTGGCTACTCAATGGCTATCTCCAGATTAACAGGCTAGACTCCACCCCTACATCTCAATCTTGAAATTAACATAAGCACATGACTGCCACAGGGTTTATGGGGGAATGGGTTAGATGATAGCCAGAAGGATCATATTAAGTAATTCCTGTTGTTGTTCCTGTCTTCTGATTAAGTCAACAAGAGCCTGCTGTGGCATTACGCCTCGGGTCTAGGCTATTTACCGGACTCGCCCTAAAGTGACATTTATCTCTTAATGGACTATTGCTCAGCTTCCTCGTTAGTGCATGGCAAGACAACTTCTCTCACTTTCTCTTATTTTGAATCTCAGAAAATAAAACTTTATATTCAGATCCTTCTTTCCCAGTTATCTAGTTTAAGTAATTAATTTTACAGTAGACTGACATTCTCTACCTGCTAGATAAAATAAGGAAAATTAGAAATTGGCAAAAATGGAATGGAACACTTGAAGATCAATATCCTAGTTATTAATGGGTGGAAAGGGACTGGAATTGGCTATGCTAAATTAGACAATGACATAGCTTACTATGACAGGAATGACAAATTGAAGAACAACATGGAATTTGTTGCCAAAAAGAACATCTCAAGATCTACCCTGAAATACAGTACTGTCAGTGATAGAAAAATATCTATACACCAATGAGGAAAACTAGTTTAATAGGGTTATTATTTAAATTTATATAACAACTGCTAATGCCAAAAATGAAGAAATCCAATATTTCTAGCAACTCCTTCAGTCTGAAAATGATAAATCATGCAATCAAGATCCATCGATACCTACTGATTAGAATTCGGAAGTTGGAGACAGAGAAGAATTGGTAGGTGGAGAACATGGCTTTCGTGACAGAAATGACACCAGAGATTATGCAATAGGATTCTGCAAGACCGACTGGAACTACCACTTTTGAACAACGTACACGGTCCCCGTGCTTGTGGACCTCACCAGCCCGAGCACAGGGGCCACACTGACAACATCTGCAGGAAGAGGCCCAGGAGAGGCTCGCTGCCTTCGGTCAGAACAGGGCCGTGACGGCTATGGAACAAGGCTTCAAGTGCTCACATGCAAGTTCAAGTTGAAGCTGAGAACAGTTGAAACAAGTCCAGGGGAGCCAAGTTATGACCGTGACCATATCATAACCCTTGTGGATCTAGAAACCACCTCAAACATGGTTTTGACTCATCAAACTTGGTTTTGTTTGTTTCATATTCTCTTTTTCAGGAGTCCCATTTTCACTCCTCGCTGGGTTTTATGTATTTCTCATAGGCCTCTTCACTCATGAGTCCCTCAAGTTCTGAAGGGTTAGTCAGTGACATCTCGATCAGCCAACCATCCTCATAACTGGATTTGTTCACCAGTCTGGGACTCTCTGTAAGTGTGTCAGTAATTTCTGTGACTTCTCCTGATAAAGGAGAGCAAAGTTCACTAGCAGCTCTCGCACGTTCCAGAGCACCGCTCTCATCCTGTTTGTTCAGCCTTGACCCAACTGCAGGAAGACTACAGTCAGCAACATCTCCCAAAGCTTCCTGTGCAAAATCACCGCTCCCCACTGTCCCAACACCATTTTCCGTTGTGACACATTCGGTTTGTGAACTTGCGCACGGAGAGCGGAGCCCGGCCAGAGCACAGAGCACGCAAGGCAGCCGACCCAGGGCCCCAGCATGGCCCTGGGCAGGGCACGGGCCACCGAGAGTGCAGGCAGACTGCAGGCCGCAGCCCACAAGCTCTTTGCCACGCGTTCACTGGCGGAGTCACACGGGGTTTTTTAACCTTTAGTAAACAGATTGGTTTTCTCAGTACAGGAAGCACGAAGTCTGCTTCCAGGACCTGGCTCCAGGGACAGACACTCTGTCGGCAGTTTCAACCTCTGCTCCTGTGTTTCTTGGAAGAGCTTCATGTGCTTCAGCATTCTCTCTCTCTCTCTCTCTCTCTCTCTCTCTCTCTCTCTCTCTCTCTTAACATATCATGCAATTTAAATCCAATTATATGAAGTAAGATTTGTGCAGTCATCCCCACAATCAATTTCAAAGTATTTTCTTCTGACACTCATTGTTTTCAGATCCCCTTTTCCCAGTCCAAACTCCACCTCCCCTGCTGTGCCCCCACTCCTCTCTCAAAGCTCACTGCTCTGTAGTCAAGCCCTAGGGGACAGGAGAGCACAGCCCCCATGAGTTTCCAGGACTGAAACTCTTTAGTCCGCCTTTCTCTTTCCGAATGACTGGTGGTTTTGAACCACTGACCGTGCGGTTAGCAGACCGACGTATAAGTGTTATGCCACCAGTGTGCTCCTGGGTAATTTTAATCTCTTTATTGTCTTACAAATTTATCTACCCTGCATTCCTATACAGAAAGTCATATAAAATAGAAACAACAACAAAACAAAAAAAGCTCAAGCACAAAGAAAGCAGAACATCTTAAAAACTGAGAACAACTTTAAAATGGGTCAAAAGGAACATAAAATCATTTTGATATAACTATATCTGCCATAATCACCTTAACAATGCTTGCTCTTTTTTTTTTTTTTTTTTTTTGGGCATCACTTCTCTCCGGTGGTGGGAGTAGGAGGCCCAGCCCCACTGCTGGAATTGAACCTCCGTCCCAGTGGGCCGCAGTCCCGCGCACAACCACTACACCACCGGGGCTCAGCCCTCTCTCTCTCTCTCTTAAAGCAAAGCTTTTACCATCCTGGGCTGTGGTCACATTGCAAACTTATGACCAAAGACCAGATGAGTGGTGACATGTTGCATTCTTCCATTTATGTAGGTCTCTTGATCGCTCTGTCCCTGGTGGCCTCGTGGTTACGAAGATCAGCAGTTCAAAACTACCAGCAAAACTACCACTGATGCAAGAGAACTTTTCTACTCCCATAGAGTTCCAAAAGTCCACATGGGACAAAGCTACCATGCGTGAGACTTTACTAGCAGTGAGCCTGTGTAGGAGCCTTGTCTAACAGTACAGCCAAGGAAAACCAGAAATGAAGGAAAGATCAGACACATATTGGAATAAGAGAGAAGGAGCCCGTTTATTAGCAGTATAGATAGTAGTGGGGTATGGGAACCCCCATCAGGCACGCACACAATAGATTGGGCAAAGTGCAAATCTGAGATATCCTGACTTCTTCGGGGAGTATCTCTCAAAGGAAGTGTCTGACAGGTGATTAAATAATGGTGCCACATGGTGACAATCCCTCTTTGAGCCCAGTAAAGAGCAGACCTCAGGGTGCTTTGGAGAAAAACATATTCTCAACGGTATGTGTGAGAAACATGGTGTCTGTGGGAAGTAACTTGTCATTTTGTAGAGGCTACATGTGGAGAGCCTGTGTCCTGGAGAATCCTATGCAGCTGGACTTCACTCTAAGTCCCAGGCAACTGAGGTACAAAGGAGGAGCTGGTGTAGAAATAAGACAAAAACAGAACTTCACAGCTTTTAGACAGGCATCTTCCAGCCAAGCCAGGAGCATCTTCAAGGAGGGCAGCTGTGGGGGGACACTTTCTGTCTAGGCTTATCTCTATAGCAGAACTGCACTGCCCAGGTGGTCTCTCATGGCAGCCAGCCTTCCCAACCCTG
This sequence comes from Nesogale talazaci, assembly GCA_004026705.1. NCBI lineage: Eukaryota > Metazoa > Chordata > Mammalia > Afrosoricida > Tenrecidae > Nesogale > Nesogale talazaci. Next base: position 65,708 of record PVJH01004132.1, on the reverse strand, counting down.
TGCTTATGAGCATAGAGAGCGCAGAGACCAGGCCAGGGTCTTAGTTTCCCACAAGTTTGTTTGTTTGTTTGTTTGCTTGCTTTGGCAGCCCAGTAAATGAAGCATCAGGCTGCTAACTGCAAGGTCGATTTTTCAAACCTCCCTGCTGCTCCCTGGCAGACAGATGAGGCCTTTCAGCCCCCTTAAAACGCATATGGCGGTCTCGAAACCCCAGGGGCAGTTCTGCTCTTCCCACAGAATCACTAGTCAGAAATGCCTGGAAGACAGTGAGAGATTGGGGTTGTTTACTTCCTTTTGGTGTCCTATCATCGTGGTTTCTAGTTTTCTTTGCACAGCTCTTTTGTTTCTGGGGTTATACTTACTGCTAAATGTGTCATCTCTTGGGTAGCTATTGTCAATGTGATCATTCTCCTTTTCAGAACTCTTCGGGTTCCCATAAAGGAGCTGGAGTGATGTCTGCATGCTGGGCTTGAAGGCCCTGCCACCTTGCCCAATCTGTCTTCCTTTTCTCCTCCACCCACCTTGCCGAATCTTTCAACTCGCGCAACGGTTTTCTTGCCAAGGCTTTGCGATTTCCCATGTATACGATCACGTTATCTGCAGAGACTTAAACTTCGTTTCTGCCTGTTTGAATGCCTTTTCCTGCCTTGGAGACCTGGGTAAGACTGGCAGTGCAGTATTGAACGGGGGCCGTGATAAAGGGCAGCCCTGTCTGGTTCCCATTCACAAGGGGAATGCGGTCCATTCCTCTCCATTGAGAGTAATGCCTCTGGCTTACATCTGTGCCCTTTTGAGGTTGAGGGATTCCTATTTTGTGAAATATTTGTATCAGGGATGGGTATTGGATTTTGTAAAATGCCATTTCTGTATCAATGCATATGGTTCTTTTGCTTTTAGTTTGTGATAGACAGCATTATTTTTCTACTACTGAGTCATTCTTGCATAATTGGTATGAATCCTAATAGGTAATGATATATTATTTTATTTATATATATTCTTGGATCCTGGTGATTATGAATGTGTTGAGAGTTTTTGCATGCTCATGAGGGATGCTGGCCTGTGGTTTTCATTTTTTTGTTATGTCTATGCCAAGTTTTGTGCTGGGGGATGGTCACTTCATACAATGAATTTAGGAGTCTTCTATTCTCTACACTTTCTGGAACTGTTTGAATAGAATTGATGTCAGCTCTTCTCTCAAGGTTTGGTAGAATTCACCAGTCAAGGTTTTTGGACCCAGGTATTTTTTTTATTTTTGCAGGGAGCTTTTTAATGACACGATCAATTTCGTTTTGTTCTGTTTTGGGGGGGTATCACTGCTCTCTGGTGGTGGGAGTAGGAGGCCCAGCCTTTGCTCCTGAGGAGCCACTGCTGGAATTGAGCCTCCATCCCAGTGGACCGCAATCCCGCGCACAACCACTATGCCACCGGGGCTCAGACAGACATGATCAGTTTCTTTCAGGTTTCCTACTTCAGTCAATGTAGGTTTAGGCAGATGGTGAGTTTCTGGAACTCTGTCAAGCCTAGGCTTTCAAACTGAGTGCCGTGCAGCACTTCATTCTGTTGCTGTGTCGTCGGTCCCATGTGGCTCCCTTGTCATGTCCCCCACTTGATTTCCTCATGTTTATCACTGAAATCTCCTCCTTCCTCCCTCCCCGTGCCAGGTTTCCCCGTGATTTGCTGATCTCGCCGATTCTTTCACAGCTCCGCCTGGTGGATTCTTTCTCTGCTTTTGTTTCTTGGCTTGTCTTTTTCTCCTCCTTCTTTTCCCAACAGTTTTACTGGTACATCATGCACACAACACACAATTCAACAGTTCAGTCACATCAAGAAGACTTGTAGAGTCATTCCCACAATCCGTTTTAGAGCATTTTTACTGTTTTGTTGTTTCTGTTCTATCGGTATTAACTTTTCTTTTCTGTTGACTGGTGGCTTATTTTACTGATATTCTTCAATCAGCAATGGTTAGGTATTTGGGGTTAAGGTGTTTCGAATTTTTTTTTTTTTTTTGGTGGCATCACTGCCCTGGTGGGAGTAGCAAGCCCAGCCTTGCTGCTGGCTTTGAACTGTCAACCCTGTGGGCTGCAGTCCCACAAACTACCACTAAGCAACCAGGACTCAGTCTTGAATTTTTTTTTTTGATATGTGACTTTATTGCTATAAATTGCCCTCTGAGCATGACTTTTGCTATGTTGTATTTTCGCACTCATTTGATTCGCGGATTTTTCTTTTCTTTTCTTTTTTTAATTTCTTCTATTATGCAATAAGTTGTAAGCAGAGCTATTTCTTTGTATTTCATTCCTCCCCTCCCTTGATCTTCTTATTACTGGTTTCTAATTTTATACTCATGTGATCTGACAACAAGCTTTATAATATCTTGATGTTTTAAACCATATTGAGGTTGCTTTGTGGCCTAACCTTTGGTTTATTCTGAAAAACCTCCAAGCACTGGAAAAAAATGTATATTGTGTTTTTGATGGGTGAAATGCTCTGCATATGTATATGAGATAAAGTAAGTTAACTATGGTTTTATTTCTTCTGTGTCGTTGAGTTTCTAATTGTTTTATCCTTCATCAAAAGTGGCTTAATAGAATCTCCTATTAATATTGTAGGATTATCCATTTCTCTTGACAGTTCTGTAAGAATTTGATTTGTGTATTTAAGGCTGTTTCATTGGGTGTGGAGATTATTTATAATGGTTATGTCCATTTGTTCTACTGACCTGTAATCATTATTTAATGCCCTTCTGTGTCTCTTGGCTAGATTTTTTTTCCCTCAAGGTCTATTTTATCAGGATGTCTGGTAGTCATTGGCTGTCCTCTTTGGTGGAATGTCTTTCCCAGTCCTTTGCCCATTTGATGATTTTGTCTTTGTGTTTTTAAGTTGCTGAACTTTTAGCTATTAGATTTGTGTCAGATATATGGTATCCTAAGATAATATCCCAGTTGGTAGCTTGTCTTTTCACTTTTTTAGGGGGAAGGGGGGGCATCACTGCCCTCTGGTGGTGGGAGTAGGAGGCCCAGTCTTTGCTCCTCTGGAGCTGCTGCTGGAATAGAACCTTCATCCTAGCATGCCACCAGGGCTCAGGCTCTTTTCACTTTTTTAATAATAATTTTATTTCCTCTTAGACAATTTATATTGTAAACTAAATAGACTTTACATTTCAGATCATTTGCTTCACTTATTTTTTTTGATAAAGTCTTTTGATAGGCAAGAAAATTTTATTTTTACAAGGCCCCATTTGCAGACTTTATCTTTTGTTATTAAAAGATAGGCCTTGGGCTGAGCCCCGGTGGCGTAGTGGTTGTACGCGGGACTGCGGCCCACTGGGACGGAGGTTCAATTCCAGCAGTGGGGCTGGGCCTCCTACTCCCACCACCGGAGAGCAGTGATGCCCAAAAAAAAAAAAAGATAGGCCTTATCCTGGTGGGATGCCCGCAAAAAAAAAAAAGATAGGCCTTAGTACAATGCCCTTGAATTTTCCTCTAAGAATTTTATGGCTGATCCATTGCCGGTAGGGATGCAAAATGGCATGACCATTATGCAAAACACATCACTCAGAACACTGAAAACAAAACTACCTTATGACTCACAACTTCCACTCTCCAGTATACACTCAAAAGACTTGAAGGCAGAGACATGTCCACCAGTGTTCACACAGCATGATTCGTGATCACCAAAAGGTGGAAATGAGCTAAATAATCATCAACAGACGAAAGGAGAAACAAAACGTGGTCACTACATTCAACGGGATAGGACCAGCTAGTCAAAGCAATGTCTTGCTACAAGCCACAATATGGACGGAGTTTGACGACTTGAAGGTAAGTGTCCATCATAAAGGTATATATGGCCTCGTTCGTGTAATGACCAAAAAAGACAAATGTACAGAAACCACAGTCTTAGCAGTGGTCATTGGGGGGGAGAGGGGAGAAGTGGAGGAGGGGTGGAAGACAGCCAGTGGGAGTGAACAGTGATAGAAAAAGCCCACTGACTAAGGGCAGGGATGCATAACTAATGGCAATTGTTGCAATACATCATAAAAAGTTGAGTTAGCAAAAGCTGTGACGGATACAATGACAATGATTTAAAATAGTTGCTGAGGCTGCTTATGTATAGAACACAGCACCTCATGGGCTGTGGCGCCTTGATTGGCGGCTCTGGGCCACTGCTCGGTGGAGTCAAATTGTCCTGATGATATGTACTTGCTTCCTTTCTACTTCCTGGTCTCCTGCATCATGCCAGAATCTTAAAAGATGGCAAACAGCCATCCAAGGCACAATAAACGTCTCCATTCACCTGGAGCGACAGCCCGAGGAGGAGAGTCAGGGATTGAAGGACAGGAACATATGGCTCATGGGGGCCAGAACTGGATGAAGCCAGGCTAACCGCTTCACCAGATCCATTTAAGAATCCTACTCAAAAGGGGGAAATGCAAAGCAGAGTTTCCAAACCTCTGTCTCCAGACTTTCTAGCGCCATGGAAAGTAGGTGAGCACTGAAACTACTGCCCTGAGATCATCTTTAAACCGTAAACCAAAAACGTTCTGACATTGTCTCCAAACCAAAGCAGGAGCTCTGGTGGTGCCGTGGTCACACACTGGGCTGATGATTAAGACGGGGCTTTGTCCCCTGTACAGAGTTACCGTCCTGGAAACTCAAGTACCCTGCCCTGCGGGGCCACGGTAAATCAGCGTGGACACAGTGACAGTGAACTGAGTCAGTAGAAAAACTCTGCCTGAAGCATTATGGCCTTGTAAGGATGATTTTTATGGGCTCGCAGCAGCAACTTAAAAGATTCGATCAGACTTCGGGGGTGTGAGTTTACGCTAACGGAGAACCACTCAGCAAGGGGAGGTGAGGATGCTCACTCAGCTTGAAGACTGTAATCGGTGTCCTAAACTGTCCAGCAGAAACTGCAAAGTTGCTTTATGTTTCACTGCACGTGTTCTCAACACCACCAAAATAAACAGACTAAATTTACAAGGAAAAGAAGAAAATTGTATGGTAATTTTACCCACAGCTCTGTACACTAGGATTCGTCGATCAAACACTAGGCTGAAACATGGTGAGACCCAGATTTTAAGATGAAAACCCCCACAAAACTTCAATTCAATTTGCCAATGTCTTGGTGATGTTTGAAGAACTGTGAGTGGAAACTGGAGGCCTAAACCAGAATTTACTAGAGATTGGGCTTTCAAGCATCTCCCTAACCACACTTTAATCCGTAATGTCTATTTTATCGATTAATGCTTAGCTAGTGGACTGGGTGTGGGGTTGCAGTTCAAAACCCCCCAGCTGCTCCTCTGTGGAATGTCTGGGCACATGTATCAGACTCTGGAAGGCACGGGTACAGAAACATGATATAGGGCTGCCTTGGTTGGAATCAACTCAATGACAGTTGGGGTTAGTTTGGTGGAATGGATCATTTTTCTTTTTTAAAAAAACTCGGGGGCTGAGCCCTGGTGGCGTAGTGGTTGTGCACAGGACTGCGACCCCCTGAGATGGAGGTTCAAATCCAGCAGCAAGGCTGGGCCTCCTACTCCCACCACCAGAGGGCAGTGATGCCCCCCCCAAAAGAAAACTCGGGCTGAGCCCCAGTGGCATAGTGGTTGTGCGTGGGACTGCAGCCCACTGGGATGGAGGTTCAATTCCAGCAGCAGCTCCACAGGAGCAAAGGCTGGGCCTCCTACTCCCACCACCAGAGGGCAGTGATGCCCAAAAATCAAAAAAAAAAAAAAAACAACCTTATCTACTTAAAAAAAAAATCTACTGCTACGGAGTCAATTCTGACCCATAGCAGCCCTGTATAAAGTTCCCAGGGCTGTCCGTTCTAAGGAGAGCAGGCAGCCTTGTGGCTCTCTCACAGAGCGGCTGTGACAGGTCAGGCTCAGCAGAGAAACAGATCCAAAGATACTCATGTGGTAAAAGAGCGCTTTATATCAAACAGCAGCTAGATATTGAGAAAACATCCCAGTCCGGTCCAGATCAAGTCCGAAACTCTATTATTAGCCCATATGTCCAAAACTAGTCCATAAATTCCTCTTCAGGCTCACGCAACACATACCATGGTGCCAAATTCAGGAAGATCTCAGGTCAATTGGTGGAAAGTCCCGTGGACCCAACGCTGGTGGACATGTCTCCAGGGCACTGCTGGCCTTGGTATGGCCTCACTACAGGAATGGTGGAGAGAGTGGCCCACCTCTTCTGATGGTATAATCTCCCAGAATCCTCATGAGAAGGTCACACACACACAGAGGTGTGACCTAACTGGCAAGCTAACCCGCCCCACCCCCTTCACTCATCGTACCCTCTCCACTACCACAGCATCTGATGGGTCTGAACCACGGACCCTGGGGTGACGAGTCCAACGTACCTTCCAGTGCTCATGGAGCTTGCCGACTAAGAAGTTTGGGGCCTCCAAGTGAACGGAGTGAAATGCTCAAGGGTGCTGACTGGTCCACTGGCTCCTCTGGGAACCTGGGATGGTCACCGACTTGGTGAGGCTCCTTCACAGCAATGAGAGACATAACTGCAGGCTCTGACGCAGTGGCCCTGGCAGGTCTTCGATCCCTTTCTTCCCTTAAGATTCAGCATATTTGTGTCTTCCACACAGAATGATGAGTGGCATAGAATATACAGAGATGTATCTATTGTGGCCTTTTGTGAGGGAACTGGTCCTTAGAAACCATTACCTTGGTGTCCCACTGCCTGGACTGGGTTTGACTCATTCTGCCCGAAAACAAACTGTTCCTTTAAGTGCCTAGGTGGCATCTAAGATCCTGGCTTCGGGGAAGAGAACTGAGAATAACTCCTGATTCCACTTGCGTTAGCAGTATACTTGAAACAGATGCTTTAAAGGATGCTCTGTGAAACTATTAAAGAATTATGACACTCTGAAAACTTCTTGCCGGGCTGAGCCCCAGTGACTTCAGTAGTTGAGTGCAGGACTGCGGCCCGCATGCTTGGCAGTTCAAATCCAGTGGCGGCTTTCAGGAGCAGCACTGGGTAGCGCCCACGACCACCAGAGGCAGTGAAGGCTCCCCACTGCCCCCCCCAAAAAAGAAATGAAAACTTCTTTCCAACAAAATTCAAGTCATTGAACACTATCAGAATGAAGACTCCCATCTCAGTGCTTTGTGAAATTTTAATTTAAGAACACTGAGAGACATGTCTCTACAACCCTATTGCTTTCTGTTTGTAAGCGTTATAAGACTTTAGTGATGGGATGGGAAGTCACGTGGTTTTACCATGATCTTTCCTGAAGTTAGAAACTGGGGGAGGTTTCCCAGAAGACGACAGATCTACCAGCTTGTCTTTAAAATCTCCTTTTAGACCATCACGTAGATTTGCCTGCTCTCAATGAAAGAGGCAAGATACACTGGACAGTGCTTCCAGATCTCTCCAACTGGCTCTTCAGAGCCACGCTTGTCATCAGTCATCAGTGTCGACTGAAGCGATGTCTACGAGCAACGCAGTGGACTGTGCTTGTCTCATGGTTGATGGTTCAGGAATTATTCTAAACTTACAGGTCTCTGTGGTCACAGTTTGGGGCAGGTGCCGGGGGGGGGGGGGACGGTGCTCCCACAGACAGCAGGCTACCCCAGAAAGGTCTCCCTGTGAGACCACGAGCTCCAGTTTTTCTGAGTGAGCCGAACAGCGGCGAGAGCTCTGGTTTTTAACAGTGTGGAGGCCTGAGAAACAGAAGAGAGTAGGTCAGTCTAGAAAAGGGTTCGGTGTGATGGCTTTTTGTACATATATCTGTATATTCATTTTTAACAGAAAATTAAATGGGCCTGTAGTTTGATACATATTCTTGTTAGCAACACTTTAAATCATTCTAACCCATTTTCCAGATAGCCTCATCAATTTACAAATAATTGTGTTTTACTTTTACCATCTTATTTCCTGTCCACCATCCTGTATGAAAATTAAGTTGCAGATGAAGAGGGAGAGCCCCGTGGCATCGCACTGTGGCATGCTTGAGCCCACCAGGGGTCAGACCTGACTGCCGCCATCAGACTGGGCCTGCTGGTTGACAGCAGGTTTCACTGTGCATCTGCCCCCGGGGGTGGCACTTCTAGAGGCTTTAGAAGGCCACTGGGAGGATGCACATGGAATATGTAGGCCGGACTAACTCACGAGGAAACTTTTGGTTGCCCAGCAATACGTGCTTGTCCTTGGCAAAATAAATAAATAAATAAATGTCTCAGCACGTCCCTAAACTCTGTTGTCCTTTGAAGCCCTCAACAGCCGCATGTTCTCAAGGGCCCTTGAGGGTGTGCAAGGCAAGAGACCAGTAAGTTACGGATGAGCACCTCTGGATAACCGCTCGCAAGAGGCCAGGCTTGTGTTTCCAAAGTCCAGAAAGTGGTGTTTCAGCAGGGGAGGAGCCTCAGTCCTTCCTCACATGCTGCCGGTCACGGCCAGTTTCTCAGAACCTGACACGTGGGAATAAAGCAGAAAGCATTGCTTGTACTGCCCAGGCTTACTCCAGAGAAAGTGGACGTGCCATGCCTCTGGGATCAGCGGGTGGCTGCAGATAAGTGTCCTCAGCAACACATTAGTCTCCCGAGGGTGCCTCTGGGGTCCAATCAAAGCAGTGACTTCCAGGCTCTCTGCTGGCCAGTTCAAGTCCAGGCCAAGAGGTGGTCAGCTTAGAAGGTGACGGTGGTCGCATTTTGGGGAGATCCAAAGGGGTAATTGTGATAAATTTTCTCAGCGTGTACAGAGTCACCACAAGTTTATTAAGAGGAAATTTTAGGAAAACTGAAACTGCCTTGGTAAGAAATGACCAGAAAATAATATGTCAACAAAATAATGTTAAAAAAATTGGGGGGGGGCATCACTGCCCTCTGGTGGTCGTGGACACTACCCAGCGCTGCTCCTGAGAGCTGCCGCTGGATTTGAACCGCCAAGCCCGCGGGTCGCAGTCCCGCACTCAACCACTTACGCCACCAGGGCTCAGTCCAAAAATAATTTTTAAGGTTTTAAAAAAACACAGCAGACAAGGAAACTTGTGGCAGGAATTTTCCCCCATCATAACATGCACCTGCTTGTGGAATAGCTTGTGGAATAGCTGGGGCTGTCCTGTGAGACTCTTGTTAAGACACCTTGCTCCCACTGCACTTCAGCCCTCAGATGGTATATGCCTTAAAAACTCAAGCCATGTTTAAAAGCCTCATGATCTCAGTCCTTCAAGGATGTCAAAGCTGCCTTCTTCACATGGTGTTACTTAAAGAGCTCAGAATTCTTCACAGGTGGGCTAGAGAAAGGCCTTCAGAGACCTAGCATTTATGTAAGTGAAAACATTTTTCCCAAGGACAAACAATGGAGGATATGTCAAGAAAGAATAGCTTTATAATTTGCTTAATTATGGTGTCTTTTAATTTTGCAACAATACTTTTTGACCGAACCTGGTACCGTATTTTTCATACCATAAGACGCACCAAGTTTTAGAGCAAGAAAACAAGAAAAAAAATTGTGAACAAAATAGTAGTATGCTATTTATTAAAATAAAGCAAAGTACAGTAATATTTAGCAGCATAAACTCAACAGTGGTGTTACACGTCAATATCACTTTCCTTAACAAATGAGGAAAGACGTAGAGGCTCAAGCACTTCTCTAGTTTTCTGGAAGCCCTAAAATCTCATCACTAGTGTCAGAATTTACGACGCTCTGTCGCTCACACTTACCGTATCACCACATCCGTCAGCATTGTGATTTCACTCAAATGGTATCATTATTAAAGGGCACCCACCAACTGACAGGCACAGCTTTGCAAGGCAGGACAGACTATGTCTCTCTCCTGCCATGACACTGTACTGAATCCCACAGTCCTCGCCAGGACGTTACCTGGTACCGGAGCTGTCTCCTGCCTCAATGTTCTAATCCTATCAGTCTGTCAGTGTCACACACACACACAGGAGAGGTGTGTGCTGTGCCAGTCACGTGACCTGATTGACAGTGAAACTCTAGGAGGTGGGGTTTCCCCCAACACACAGCAATCCACACCCTGCAAACAGCAGCAGGCAGTAATCGGGCGCAAGGGATCGCAAGCAAATGTTCTGGGGTTCCACACCTTTAGACCATGACACACCTTCGCTTTCCCCCACTTTGGGGGAAAAAAGTGTGTCCTATGATCTGACAAATACGGTAGGTATATGGCCTATGAGGAGGATAGAGAGCCTGCTGCATGACTGACCCTTATGATGTAGAAGGCGCTAAATTAATATGCTCACACTTTCTCACGAGTTTCTTTGCAAGTTTAAATGTAGGTATTATTAAAACTTTTTGGGGGGAGTGGGATGGAATTAAGGGACTTCTCCAAAGACCCAGAGCTATTAAGTGATAAAGTCAAGACTGTCTGACTTCCCAAAAAGCTGTTAGTACCATACCACAGTTAAAAAGCCAGCCCAGGAAGTCAGAATGGACCTGCCCTGGTGTGATGCACCCCAACCTCTCAATAAAAATAAATAAATAAAGCCACAGCTAATAGTTGAAGAGGAAGAATATCCTCCAATCCAGGAAACACAAGGATACAACTTCAAAGAGAAACCACAAGATTGCCTCTGGGATGGTCCTATGGGAACAGAATGAGACTTGGCACCTTCTCCCCTGCTCAGCACCGCCCTAACTCCATCCAGTCCCCAGAGCTTAACCCCTTTGTACCTCCTCCATGAAAGCACCCAAGCACTTGTCACCTGAACAGATAGGCCAGGCCTATCTGCACCATGTGCTTGGCACTTTGCATACCCCGCTTTATAGTCCTGGCCCCCCTGCTTCAAGCTTCCCTGCCCAATGCCCAATCACATGCTTTTGGGTACCTGAGGACTGGAAGCAAGCATATGCAAATTCTTTATTCTCATGGTTAAGAAGCCTGGGAGGCCAGGGTTCTGGGTGGAGGGAGGCCTTCACACTTATGAGTTAGAGATGAGTCCCAATCACATTCCCATAATGAAGACTAATAATATCCTTCCATAATAGAGCTACCTTAAAGCTGCCTCTTACGCAAGAACAAGGCTGACTGCTATTTGGCGGGCAGCTTTATCAATAGGAGCAGACATGTTGCTATTTTTTCTCTGCTCAGGGGACAGTCACTCAACCTTATCTGCCCCCAGAACTGGTGTTAGGCTATTCTTCCAATGAACTCAGAGGCCTCTAGGGTTAAAGGATTGCCCACTTTATTATTTTATGGTTACCTGAATTTAGCGATGACTATATCAGTTGATATAAGAATATATTTCTTTAGGGCTGAGCCCCGGTGGAGTAGCGGCTGTGCGCGGGACTGCAGCCCACTAGGTTGGAGGTTCAAATTCAGCAGCAAGGCTGGGCCTCCTACTCCCACCACCAGAGGGCAGGGATGCCCCCAAAACCAAAAAAAAAAAAAAAAAAAGAATACATTTCTTTCCCCTGGAGGGACCTGGGGAGGGACCTGGTTCTTGATGCCATGGTGGAGATAAGCACCCCAAAACTTTTGTCTGCCTCTTAATTTCTTCCTGTCAATTATACCACTTCCATTAGGACCCAACCTAATGTAGGGCTGAATCCCTCACTTGATAAATGGTAAGTAAATTAAGCAACGGTAACCAATTAAAAGATGCTAGACAGTCCCTAACCTGATACCAAAATTGGCTCTGCTGTGGCAGAAGTACCAAGGCCTTGCCATGTCCCACATGCAGAGATGAAATGGAAGCTAGAAATGGGTCTTCCGACAAAGTCTTATTATTGCTATTGTAAATCGGGGGGGGGGGGGTGTAACTTTCAGATCACCAACTTTGTGTTCAACAGTTTAAACCATCAATCAACACCCCTCCCAATAGTTTACCTTCCCCATCCCTGGTTTCTCTTTTCCCTCCTGTAGACCAGCCTCCTCGACTTTACCCAATACCCATATACCATCGAATCTATTGCTTTATCTCCACGCCCTTGCCCTTCTCCCTCCAGGCAGACTCCAAGGTCAGCCCTTTGATATGAAAGTCTTCGCCCTGATTTTGTGTTTATCACCCTCACTGTGATATGTGTCCTCTTGTGGTTAGCTAATTCACTCAGCAGGCCATCCACGCCACCAGGTGCTTCATGGATTTGTGTATCCTTTTTCAGCGGTGCATAGTACTCCGCCGTGTGGTTACAGCCCTTGCTTTTGGGTCCGTTCTGCTACTTGGGGGCATTTACACTGTTTCCATCGTCCTGCTATGTAAGCAGTGCTGCAATGAACACAGTGTACATCCCTCTCTTTCTGTTTCTTCTTTAGGACAGCTACACAGCCGGGGGGCGGGGGGTGGGGGGGAGAATTATGAGATTCCTATTCCCAGTTGCTTGAGGAAGTGCCATGTTGCTTTCCACAGTGGTTATTCATTCCCACAGCCCCACCAGCAGGGTAGGGGGCTCTAATCTCTCTGCATCTGCTCCAGCATTTGTTACATTGTTTCATTTGTCTGTCTCTTTAACTGGGCTTTCACTGTGGGTGTAAGGTGCTATCTCACCAATGCTTTGATTTTCATCTCCCAGGTGGTAAGTGATCTTGAGCATTTCTTCGCATTTCTTGGCCACTGATGTGTCGGGCTTTGTGAATTGTCTGTTCGTGGCCCACTTTTTACTTGACGCAGCCATCTTTTTCTCACGGAAGTGTCGCACCCATCTGTAGAGGGCAGTCCCTGTCCACTGTGTCCTCAGCTTTCCCGACTCTGTGGCTTCGATCCTTCTTCTTCGGATGAAGCCTGTGATGCACGTCAGTTTCTTCTTTTCGGTTGGCCCTGACTCACAGGAACGTAGCACTGAAGAGCAGGAGGCCAGGAAGCCTGTGACCAACTCCACGGCAAGTTCCCCCCACAAAAACGAAGAATTTGGTCAATGTCAAGTGTCTTCTAAAAATAGCATCTGCAGTTTTATGCTGCCTAATAAAACTTTATGGGCACCAGAACATTCAGGTGTTTTTCCTCGTTGGCCTCATTCCCCAGTTTTAGTGCCTCCTGAGCAAAGAACAAACAAACCCCAAGCTTCGTACTGTCTTGAAGCATCCACCAAGAAAGCCCTGGTGCCATCGCCCAGGTTACAGACATGTAACCCAGGTTACAGACGTGTACAAGAGCATTAGCACTGGTTTGTCGGTTTTGTCCAATGGAGTCCCTAGGTGCGCAGGGGGCTGGGGTCGCAGGTGAGCCGTGGAGAAGACGGCCAGGCAAGCCGTGGGATATGCACTGTGGGGTGGGTGCTGGCCCTGGGCGGATGAAGATGCCTCTGTCGCTGCATTTGTCCAAGCACCCATGCCCCGAAATAAAACAAACACCAACATCCTCGCCCTGTACACAGCACTGACTGAGAGTGGACGGAGATGGTCTGTGTGGAATGAGGCGGTGGTGGCTCCGTGGTAAAATCCTGTCTCCCCCTGAGAGACACAGGTTTGATTCCCAGACCCTGCACCTCAAGAGTAGTCACTGTCTGTCTCTCCATGGCAGCCTGAACGTGGCACAGGTGCTGAGGGGGCTTCTGCAAAGCTTTCAGACCCGCACAGACCAGGATGAAAACCAGGAGTAATTCGCTTCTGAGAATAAGCTAATGACAACCCCGTGAACCGCAGGGCCCTCCCTGGTGGCTTGGGCAGTTAGGTGCTCAATGACTGGCCGGAAAGCCAGCAGTTCAAACCCACTCTGGCAGTGCACTTCCAAAAGGTGGGTGCCTTGAAAACCCTTCGACTCTAGCCTCCACACAAGGGCACGCACGCATACACAAAGTGAAGCTCGACGGCGCACAATGATCCAGTCCCCAACAGGGCTGGGCAGCACTTGGTTCCGGGCCGCAGCGCAATGGCAGCTAACAGAAGCGGGAAATGTGTTGCAGGGTGGGAACACTCTACACTCGGCCAAAGTACCAGAGGATGGGACCTCGGTCCTCGTGGCAGTTTAGATTTTCTGATGGAGCTTATCAATTTTAATACAGATCTATCAAGTCTAAGAACTCTAGGTCCAAGATTATTTAATAATTACTTCTATACAAAATTGAACTGCTTGCAATGAAATATGCAACTTTCCTCTAGTTCTTATAATTTTTTTTTGTTTTTTTAGGGCATCACTGCCCTGGTGGTGGGAGTAGGAGGCCCAGCCTTTGCCCCTGTGGAGCTGAAATTGAACCTCCATCCCAGTGGGCCGCAGTCCCACACACAACCACTACGCCACCGGGGCTCTTTCCTCTAGTTCTTAAATGCTTCTTCCCCCCACTGTCATGATCCCAATGCTACCTTACACATCCAGCTCGACCAGAGGATGTACACTGGTACAGATAGGAGCCGGAAACATAGGGGAATCCAGGACCGATGATCCCTTCAGGACCAGTGATGAGAGGAGTGATACCAGAGGGGTGGAGGGAAGGCAGGGTAGAAAGGGGAAATCAATTACAATGATCTACACATGGCCTTGTTATGGGAAGTGGGTGAAGGGAGACATTGGACAGTGTAGGATATGATAAAATAATAATTTATAATAATTTATAAATCATCAAGGGTTTATGGGGCATGGGTTGCGAGGAGGGAGGGACAATAGGAGGAGCTGATACCAGGGGCTTAAGTGAAAAGAAAATGCTTTGAGAGTGATGACAGCTACAAGTATATGATTTTTAAAAAATTGAACTGCTTAAATATTTCTTGGGGAAAAAATGCTACCAAGCCCTCACTGATTTGTTCCTTATGTTTCTTGGTTGAGAATGGGAAGTATGTTAGTACACCACGCACACATCTGATAGTGATGCTATGAAGCCCTCGGAGATTTGTTCCTTATGCATTTTGGTTTAAAGTGGGAAATACATTCGTATTCCACACACACCTCATGGTGATGGTCCCAAAGACAACTGGGCAAAAGGCGAAAAGAAACCTAAGTCTACACCTCACCAGCACCCTCAGTCTTTAAAATGTTATTTTCTCCCCCTCTGCACCTTGGGGTGCAGGTGAACCCACAGCAGAAGGCAATGGTGGGGCGGCTGACGGGGCTAGAGGCAAGTGGCTGTGCAGTTAGTCTTCGAATCACCGGGCATGTCCACGCAGCCAGCACCTGTCCATCAGGGTGCTGCTCGGCAATGGCTTGCAGGTGGCTCTGGTGACGGAAACTGTGTTCTGTTATTTCCCATACCGGCAGAGTCATTTTTGTAAATAGATTTCAGCATTTTGCAGAGGAAGGGAGACTAGAAAGAGGGTCTATTTCCAGCGAAATCCTCAATAGAAACCCCTGGGTCACCCCGGGCAAGGCACTGTCCTACTGGGCTGCTTTGGCTATGCCTTCAGGGAGTGTCTGTCTCTATAGGGGCATCATCTTTAGTGACAGAGAGGGCAAGACTAGACGGACAGGCATCTGTCTGTGTTCAGTAATCAGAGAACAAAGAGTCAAGGAATCACTAGGCAGTCAGGCCACCAATTGATAGCCGCAGGGGCACTTAGGAGCACTCAGGCCCCCGTGGGGTGCAGTGTGGGAACAGGGTGGAAAGCTTCTCAGGTGACCTTCGGGGAAGATGGACAACCTCCTGGAACTCAGCCAGTGAAGAACCATGGAAGGGGCTTGCCAACCAGGGGATAAAATGGTTGGGCACAGGCTGTAAGGTGTGCCCCCTCTTTGAACTGATTTGTCTCCGGGTGTGGGCACCCGATTTTGCAAACTCCGACAGTAAAGGCCTTTTTCTGACTAACTTGAGGACAGGTTAGATTTCTTCTGGTTCGGTGGGTAAGCCACCATGACAGCCCATTGATAAACTCAAGGGATAAGGCAGCCCACGCCAGTTCTCTCTCTAGAGACCATGGGGTGTGGTGCCAGGTCAGGGATTTATACTGAAATGCCAGTGGCCAAGAGGTACCAATACGGTATCTGGGGCTTTGACAACGTTTCTTCCAGCATCAAAGACACAGCAATGGGCTCAAACGTGATGAAGGCTGGGCTGGTTTCGTCATGTTGTGGCTGAGGGATCCAGGAGTCAGACTGGACTTGAAGACACTTCTCTACAGAAGGCACACAGCCTAACGTGAAAGGTCCATTCTCCTCTAAGGCACACCAGGACTACATGTAGCCTCCCTCCACCAGACTTAAGAAGAATGACCAGGTCGTTGGCATTGCCTCAGAAACCTAGTCTGCAAAAAAACATTTTTATGGTCAACAACCTCTTCAGAACTTTCTATCTAATATCAGGAACGATTCATGCTATTCAAAACTTTAATGATCTGTTGACTTACTTTCTTTGGGAGAGGAAAAGATAGAGTACAGCATAAGCTGACATGAAGTTCTCCCGTGCGTTTGACTCAGCTGATGCCTTTCTACCCATTGCAAACTGCAAAGGCCCCACTTCCTTGGTGTGAGACGCTGCCCAGTTCTTACATGTTCACTGACTAAGGAGCGTAAGCTTTGGGCTCGTATGTAATTTAGTCATGCAAACCGCAGACGGGCCTTTCTTTCCAGGTGCCAGTAACTAACTTTAAGTGCAGAGATCTGCAGAAAAGAGAAAACGGCTGGACAGCAAGGCTTCATCTAAAGACTCCCGTTTCCCTGACCTTCGAAACGAGAAAGCAGATCAGTGGAGTGTTTTCAATGGGCAGAGTCCTCCTGCGCTCCATGACTGGCCAGAACGAAAGGTCCCGATGACAGAGACAGGAGTGGGGTTGCTGGGTCAGAAGCAAGAGCTTATCTACGTGAACGCATCATTTAAGGCATCATTTAAATCAACTTAGGAAACTTGATTTTTAAATTTTACAAATAAAAAGCCTGTGGGCTGAGCCCCGGTGGCGTAGTGGTTGTGCGCGGGACTGCGACCCACTGGGATGGAGGTTCAATTCCCGCTCACAGGAGCAAAGGCTGGGCCTCCTACTCCCACCACCAGGGCAATGATGCCTGAAAAAAAAAAAAAAAGGAAAAAAAATAAAAATAAAAAGCCTGCTTGCTTCCACCCCCCTAATTTCTTAAAACTAAGTTAGATCAATAACCACAGTCCATTTGCATTATTTGTCACCATTTCCCTAGGGATTACACCAACACATGCACTTTAGAATGCTCTTTAAAAACAAAGGAAAGAATGAAAGACTTCAAAGTATTTCAGAGGTTAAAGCAACAGTAACAGATGCCTTTTCAAAACTGGATACAGTTCTTTAAAGTAGAAATTATGGCAACTTTTGCCACTGAATGTTTCCATACAAAAAGAACTACACTGGATTCTTTTTTTTCCAAACGGTTTTACCCAGGAAGAGATCAATTTGTATATGTTTAAATGCTGTCATCTTTTTATTTCATTTTCTTTTGCTCACAATCATTCATAGCCTAAGGAAGATTAAATTACAAATATACGAAGTGGAATTCTATTTGGTTAGCATTCTCCCATTACCTTTCTACGCCATCTGGCTCTGAGTCTTCCGCGAAACCGCTTTTGCTGTGTAAATCTTCACCTTTTCCAGAGACAGTTTCGAGAGCTTCAGAAAGTTGTCCCACTCATACAGTCACGAAATGAAATAGGATGGAGCAGCTCAGGAAGACACAGGAGAGTGGGTGTTTTATTACATTTCTGTACCAGATCATTGTTTCTAGGAGGTAAGCCATAAATTTTTAATCTTTCTGGTGTTCTAGGGCAACGTAATAGGGCTGCGCCTGACCCACTTCAACGTCTTCGATCACAGCACAGGTGTGGAGCAAGAGAAACTGGTTATTCTATTCTCTTTGGAGTTGATTTTTATCACATGGCAAAGCATAGCATGTGTCCTTCTCTGCTGGTAATGAATGTTGAAATATCTTTCAAGGCCCAGAATGAGCAAGATTCCATAAATTCAGGGCTGCGAGCAACGTACAGATGAGTGAACAGCTTTGCATAGTTCACCGCTCTCATGTTTATAGAATTCTAGTAATTCAGAGTGATTTCAGAGTATCTGTGCAACATCCACTTCGACGTACAGTATAAACTGCACAGTGTTACAGTATAAACAATACTTCTACATGAAATTGAATAGAAATGAGGGAAAAGTTCTAATACTTGACTCTTCAAACTGAGTGAATTTAACAGAAAGCAAACATGCATGCCAATGACAAACAAACAAGATACCCACACCTATCATTCCACAAGTCACACAATAAGTGGCTTACACCAGAAAGACTCCTCATGAATCCTGTCAGTTTTACCTCATGCTAACAATTTGTTGTAATACAAATTGCATACAGATATCACCAATTTGTTATTGGACATCCAGATCATAACAATTTGCAAATAGCAAATCAAAATGTTACTGAACCCTTTAAGTATGCAACACTCGTGGTCTCACCTCAAGTGAGGGAACTCATTCATTCTCACCGTGGTTTCTTTGCAAACTCAAGCCTTTGACATTCAATGGCCTCTCCTTCTCACCTGGCCACTGAGTAACCGAATTCCAGATCCTAGGAAATGAAAACTAACCAAATAAATAGGTAAGAATGATGGCAGTGTTCCTTACACCAGATGAGAACGCAGCAGCACGTGTCAACTGGTAATTAACGTGAGACTGGACGCAGCCCAGGAGCGACACTGGGAAGATACAGACGAGAACTGCAAAGGCAGGGAAAGTCTGCACGCTCTGCTGTCTGGATGGATGTGTTCGTATTCAACGGCAACAAAGAAGCTGTCCGGCGTCAGGGCTGACACAGCAGAAACATGCCCTTACATGCCTCTGGCATGTAAGGACTCGGAGAGTGTCTGTGGGAACTTCTGGGGAAGGACACTTTAAAATGACACCTTCCATTCTGACTTAGCAGGTGTAGTTCATGACACAATGGCAAAATCAACTGCCTCGTGGCAGAAGCAAAAAGATTTTTGGTCAGTAGCCATTTTGTGACTCTGCAAATTGTGCCCAGACTGATTGAAAATGCAGAGTTCTGGCTGGAGCCTTTTTAAATCTTGACTCACTGTCAAAGCACTACGCAGTGCATTCTGGTAAGTCAGTCATCTGCTTGATTTTGACCCTACTTCAGGAGACTGGAGTCGCATTGCTGACACTGTCCACAATCTAGAGCAATGGGATTAGCTGGGATAGACTAGAATCTGGTAACAAGGAGACCCTTGAGTACATAAGCCTCAACCCAACCCTACTTCGCATTCACTTAACAGTCTAACGAAGAGGCTCCTGCCCAGAGAGTGGCCCTCCTCCCTGTGGCGATGCCAGGATCTGTCCACCCTGACTCTCCCGCCTCCACAGCTTCACTTCTGTGTGTGGCCAGACTGCAGAGGGGTGAGGCCTACAGCCGTGTCCTGCCAGGGACACACAGCTGGAACACAGTGACCTGTCTAACCTCCATGACCCTGGAGAAAGGAAGCCTGCCAATGGAACTGGAAGAGGGGAAAAGATCTGTGGCAATCAGCGTCTCTGCCACGGGCAAGTCAGCTCATTCCTGGTGCCTCTAAACGCCTTAATTCACAAATCTAAAAATCACTGCTATGGAGTCAAATACAACTTATGACAACTCTATCAGACAGATAACACTGCGCCTGTGGGTTTCCAAGACAAACTTTTTATAGGGCAGGAAAGACTCATCTTCCACCCGCGGCGCCGCTGGGGGTTTCAAACTGTGGACCTGGAGATTAGCAGCCCGGTGCATGACCGACGCCGCCACCGGGGCGCCTTCCTAGACAATCAGGTAGCCTTATGTACGTGCCGTCCCGATCTTGAGAAATCACACCATTTATACTGGTGAACAGTGCTCTGAGGGGGAGGGGCCCGTATTCCTTGTGTCATTTATATTGTTGCTGCTTTTGCTACGTGTGCCCTCAAGTCAACTCCAAGCAGTGTGCAGTCCTGCGCCCTCCTCCCCGTGGCTCCTATGCCGAGGCCGTTACTGCAGCAACTGTCCGTCCATCTTGGCAAGGGCCACCCTCTTTTCTCCATCTTTCCACTTGCCCAACAGGAAGCCTTTCGCAGGGTCTCTCCTGACAATATGTGCAAAATATGCCAGACCACGTCTCGCCATCCGCGTCTCCAGGGAGCAGCCTGGCCACAGCAGAAAGACTTGATGTTGGAAGCCCAACTGAGCAGACAGGGTCCACCTCAAAACTATCTGGAGCCCTGGAATTAGGTGTGAAATCCCCTGATGGGAGAGGAAGCAAGGGCTGGCCACCCCAAGACTGTGAAAATGGCAGTCATTGGGTCTTGAGCGGAATCCCTGGCTTACCAGGTGCCTAAAACCACCATATATTTACTACAGCCTTCTGCAAACCTAGTACTCTTCAAACACGTTGTCAAAAAGGACACCGTGCTGGGTAAAGCAGGAAGGCCCTCGGCATGATGGGCAGACTCGTGGCCAAAACAATGGGCTCAAACATCAAAACCACGGTGAGGGCGGTCCAGCTCCCCTCTGCTGTGCACAAGGCCGCTGTGGTGGAAAGGAACTCAACATCACTCCACAACATCCCTTTCTTTACTAGTCTAGTGCAAACAAAACATTATAAATAAAAAGGAAACGGGCTTAGATGACTTTAGGGAATCGACGTGGGGGGTGGGGTGTCTGGACAGGGTTTCTGCAAGGTCAGCAGTTGGCAGACATCAGCTGCCATGCAGGAGGGCGCCGCGACTTGCCGCGACTTCCCGCTCCCACGAGCAGTTGCGTAACCTCAGCGGGCAGCTCTCCCGGGGTTGCCATGAATCAGCTGTGAGTTTGGTAGGGGGTTTGAACCATCTCCCTCTCCGTGGCAGCCGGTGCCCAACCCATGGTGTCACCAGGGATCGTAACTCTAAAACTCATCAAAAACCATGCTTAAATGATGAAAGGGCTGAATAAATGATACCT
Source organism: Nesogale talazaci (assembly GCA_004026705.1). NCBI lineage: Eukaryota > Metazoa > Chordata > Mammalia > Afrosoricida > Tenrecidae > Nesogale > Nesogale talazaci. Next base: position 44,953 of record PVJH01004132.1, on the reverse strand, counting down.
GTCTCCTTGACCACACTTGTACATGGTTTACACATAATTCTGCAGAGAACTGAAGACCTAAGTTTCTTCCCATTAGCAGAGCCCCAGGAGGTAAAATCAAACAGCATCAAAGATCACATATACATATTTGTAGTATTATTCTGATGAAGTAAAAATTTCCCTTCCAAAACTTTCCAGTCCAGTAAGTTCCTCAATTGCGTTTTCCTGTTTTGTTTCTTAAAACAAAGTGTGGCTTTACACGCGTCTTGGGGGAGGGAGTTTGGCTCACAGAATTTGGATCTCTAACAAGCCCTACAACGCGTTCAGTCCTTCCAACGATGGCCGGCAGCGTCCAGCCGTGCCAGCCCCGAGGGCGGGACACGCGGTCCCGTGCGTGGGCTCAAACGGAGGGCCGTGCGGGTCGACGGTGGGCAGGGTACGACAGTCCCGACCAGGTCCGAGTGGAAGCGTGTGGCTCGGAGAAGGGAGGCGGTTCGCGCGCGCTCCCCTCGCGCTCGCCGGTGCTTTCTGAACGGCCCGCCCAGGGCCGCGTCCCCACGGCCGCCCAGGGCCGCGTCCCCACGGCCGGGTTTCCGCTCCGCGGCCCGGGCGCCGCGCGCCGCCGGAAGCGGGCCGGGCCCGGTCTCCAGCCCGGGCGGGCGCGGGGCTCGCAGGGGCGCGGGGTCCCCGGGCCCGGCACGCTCGACTCCGCGGCGCGGGTGCGCCCCGACGCCTCGGCCCGCAGCGCCGCCCGGCGGCCGCGACGCCCAGGGGCCCGGACGCGCGGCCGAGCAGGGAGCCCGCGGCCCCGGCAGCGCCGCGCCGAGAGGCGGAAATCGACGGTGCCGCCGACCGAGTCGGAGGAACTTTGCCTCGCTACACTTTCCGGCCCGCGGCTCCGCCCCCACCGGAGGGGCTGGGCTCCAGGATCCAAGATGGAGTCGCTCAGCCGAGCCGGGCAGGAGATGAGCCTGGCGGCCCTGAAGCAGCACGACCCGTACATCACCAGCATCGCCGACCTCACGGGCCAGGTCGCGCTGTACACCTTCTGCCCCAAGGCCAACCAGTGGGTGAGTGCCGCCCGGGCCTCGCGGGGACCCTGGCTCGGCCGCCGCCTCTTAAAGGGGCCGCGGGCAAGGGCCGGGCGCTCACTCGGGCGGGCGGGCGGGCGCGCTGCGTGGGACGCGGCGGGTGGTCGCCCTGGGGCGAGAGGGAGGGAGCGAGGCAGGCCCCGGCGCGCGGAGGGAGAAGCCCGGGGCCGAGCGCGCGCGCGGGGGAGCGCGAGGCCGGCGGCGGCCCGCCGGTGCCTGGGGCGGGAGGGGGAGGCTTAGACCGGCCTTCGCCGCGTCACATAGCGTCCCTTAGAGACTCCCCGGCCCAGGCTGAGAGCCGCCTGCGCAAAGGTCGTGGCCATTTCGAACTGGAATCCCATTTCTGGTTGCGATTCGGGGCCAGGGGCGCGAGGTGGGTGCCGCCCGGGCGGACGGTCCGTGGAATTTGAAGAAGGATCGTAGGTCTTTCGTTATCTGAATTCTTTGGAAAAGAGACCCTGTCAGTGTGGTTTTGTTCCCTCTGTGGTGCTGGTGACGTCGCCTCTGAGTGCCCCATCCGACTCGATTGCGGCTGTTGTCGTTGCTCACGGGAGGGAGGGACGCTTACTCGTCTGTCCACTCTCTCTTCTCGCAAGTTAAAGACCCTCGGCTTCCTTTTACTGATGGACCCTCCCCAGTGAACTGTCAGTTACTAGTTTTACACCCAGAAAATAGTCTGTAAATGCAAGTTAAAACATCCTTAAAGTAGCAAAACTCTGAAAAAAATTTTTTGTTGTAATATGCCCTTGATAAACTACACATACAGGTGCATGTATGTATCATTAATTTTGTGCAAATCATTTGGAGTTTACAGATCGTTCATTGAGAGAGGACAAGTTGATCTTGTTTTCCTGTATCTTTTTCCCTTCACCTTGTGGAAGAAAAGCAAGTATGAGACAAAGCCACAAAGAACAAAATTAAAGATTTTTTAAAAATAAAAACATTTAGCTGTTTTAGGGATTGCCTTAACTTGAATACTTAGCCACTTTTCTTTTCTTACGTATGTATAAATTTGGCGATTTGGTCCTTGTTAAATTCTACCGCTTGTCTGTGAGTCTGTGGTACTTCGGTGGCTTGTGTGTTGTTCTGATGCTGGAAGCCATGTCTCTGGTATTTCAAATGCCAGCTGTGTCAACAGATTTCACTGGAGCTTCCAGTCTAAGAGCAAAGAAGTATGTGGCTTCCTGCTTCCAGGGAAGAAGTCACAGGAAAACTTGTGCATAGTTTCAAAGCCTTGCCAAATACTGAACGCCTTAACCATAGAAGGAGGGCATTGGCCTGGATACTGCTAGAGAATGGGCCCCTCAGGTTCAAGGGCACCCGAAATGTGCCTGAGGAAGACCTGAGTTCTTGGAGGGGAGTTGACCTTGTTGAAGTGAGTCAGATAAAGCCTGTCGGAGTGGAGCCTTCCCGATCTTCATTTGCTAATGGGGCCTGAGTGGAGGTAAAGAGAAACAGCGGCAAACATCTGATAACTGGAACTTTGAATGTGCAAAGTATGAATTTAGAAAAATTGGAAGTAGTCAGAAATGAGATGGAACACATGAAGACTGATATCCTAGGCATTAGTGAAATGGGCTAGTATTGGCCATTTTTAATCCTGACTTACTATGCCTGGAATAATACACTCAAGAGGAATGGTGTGGCCTTCGTTGTCAGATCATGAAGTGCCAGGCTTTCTGTGTTTGGATTGCATCTAGCTGCGCTCAAGGAAATCCAATCAATACAATCACCCAACTTTAAACACCAGCCACCCACAAAAAGAAAGCTAGTGAGGAAGAAAATGAAGAATTCTTTCCTTTTTTTTTTTTTGGATGGGGGGGCATCACTGCCTCTGGTGGTCGTGGGAGCTACCCAGCACTGCTCCTGAAGAGCCGCCACTGGATTTGAACCACCAAGCCCGCAGGCCACAGTCCTGCACTCACCCACTTATGCCACCGTGGCTCAGCCCCTGAAAATGAAGAATTCTACTAAGGACTTGCATCAGAAATTGATCAAGCATACAATCAAGATGCATTGATAGTTATTGGTTAATTGGAATACAAAAGTTGAAAAGAGAAGAAGGAACAGTAGTAGTTGGAAAATGCATAGGGACTTGGTGATAGAAATGAAGCTGGAGATCGCATGATAGAATTTTGCAAACACAGTGACTTGTTCATAGCAGATACCTTTTTTCAACAACATGAAAGATGCCTATATGCGTGGCCTTCCCCAGGTGGAATCCACAGAAATCGAGCGGACTCCATCTGTGGGAAGACACCATGGAGAAGCTCAGTACGGGCAGCTAATTCCAGGCCAGGGGCCAACTGTCCGCTGTGTCAGTGGCCTCAGACGCAGGAACAATTGAGCAGTACTACTAGTGGGGAAAATCAATGTGATACTTTTAGAAATTATTACTCCAACAAAATCCGTTTTCTATGATTAACATGTATCTTTTTCTGAAGAGTTTGTTGATTGCTTTAAGTGCAAGCTGAAGTGCAGACTGGTGGGGTTCTTTGAGTCGAAACATTGGCTTGTTTTTCAAACAGTGTAACTTGTAAAAAGTCACAGCCGTGGACATCCCTGCCTACACCCCAAGGAGCTCCAGCAGCTGGAGTGGACTTGAGAGCAACAGAGTGCTTTCTTGCTCTTTGGTAGTTTCCATATTTTCTTCAACAAAGTTCTAAAAGTAGCCAACCAACTGTGCTTGACAGAGTTATTAGTTAATCACAAAACCCCTTGCTTTTTAAAATCTCTCAAGCCCCCTCCCAATGGTGAGCCCCTGGACTGCCTTCACGTTGATGATGCACCCTCCTGGCGAAAACTTGCCCTGTGGGTTTCCTAGACGACGTCTTGGAGCAGAGAGCCCCCTCTGTCTCCGGAGGAGCAGCTGGTGCTTGCACGCTGCTGCCCTTTGGGTGAGCAGCCCAACTCGTAACCACTGAGATAAAGGGTTCTATTTGCCGAAACTGCCTTTTTTCCTGTTAACGTTAATAAGCTCTCAAAGTAAAGAACTGTGCATAGCACCTTGACTTTAAAATGTAAAAACCTAAGGCTGGGCCCTGGTGGCGGAGTGGTTGTGTGCAGGACTGCGACCCACAGGGTTGATGATTCAAATCCAGCAGCAGCTCTCCAGGAGCAAGGCTAGACTTCCTACTCCCACCAGGGCAGTGATGCTAAAAAAAAAATTAATTAATTAATTAAAAATCTGGATGTGGTATTTTAGTTAAAAGAAACATGTAGAGGGCTGAGCCCCAATGACATAGTGGTTGTGTGTAGGACTACGGCCCATAGGGTTGGCAGTTCAAATCCAGCAGCAGCTCTCCAGGAGCAAGGCTAGACTTCCTACTCCCACCAGGGCAGTGATGCCAAAAAAAAAAAAAAAAAGAAAGAAACATGTAGATATAGAAATGTTGCTAGATTAAGCATCAAACATGCATCTATACAATCAAAGGGGACATAAGTCATCCGTTAGCATTATTTGGATCTGAATGATTGGAAAAACGCTAATTGGTTCATTGTCTATTACAGGAGAAGACTGATATAGAAGGAACCTTATTTGTATATCGGAGGTAAGCTTTTAAAAGTTAATTTTTAAAGATCTATTAGTGAACACTGTGGTATAAAGTGGAGTGACCTCTTTTGAACAGGAGAAGACATTCCTGCCTGTCCCTTTCAGATTTCCATCCAGCCCGAGCTTCCGAGATCCTAACCAGATCACTCCCCTCTCAAATCTTTACAGAACCAGAACTTATTTAAGAGTTTTGCAGAAGCATCTTAGAATAGAAAGCATTTTCTAGTAATTATCGAGTCCAAACAGGTGTCCTCTCCCTTCCCTAATAGTTTAAGGGGAAAATAAGTTGAGAAACATCTAATGCACAAATAACAGATTACTAAATAACAGTATATAACTCTGAATCTGGCCCCTTTACCACTTTCACCCCCAAATTCTGGATTGCATGCTATGCCTTTAAAACCAAAATAAATAAATAAAGCCGCACTGCCATCAAGTCACTTCTGACTCCGTGACTTGGAAAGGGACAGCACTGTCTTCCTCTCAGGGAGTGACCACTTGGTTTGAGCCATTGACCTTGCGTTTAGCACTTCAACAGCTACCTGAGAGGACCGACCACCAAGGCTCTGAGTCCTTTTAGTGTATCTGAGAGTTCTTTAGAAAGCCTGCAACATCTTAAGTCTGCTGATTGTTTTCATCCTTTATACATAAACCAAAGCAAAAGCCACTGCCATCAAGTCACTTCTGGCTCTGGGTGGAGCAGCACTCTCTCCACAGGGTTTCTGAGACTCGGTCTGCAGACACGGACTGCTCATCTCTCGTGCTAGCCTTTTGGTTAGCAGCCAAAACACCTAGCCACATATATGAGGGGGCTTCAAACAGGTTTGTGGAAACATGGAAATAAAAGCTGGTGGATTATTTCCCTGGACTTTTGGAAACCTTATAAAGAGATGCTTCGATATTAATAGACCAAATTCTTCAACACCTTCTTTCCTATTGTTCATCTTTTGTTCTTTTTTTTTTCTTAAAGCCCTCTGATCATCATTGCTCTTCATATTCAGTCTAAATCTCTAAAAGCGCCAACTTTTGTTAGCACTTGAGTATCTGTAATATTTGGAAAGTCTTTCCTGACTTTCTTGTTAGGTAGAGTGCTTCTGCAATGGTTAAAAAGTGAGGCTTGGTGTAGTAGGTGGCTTGATTTCATGAAAGTCTTGCAAGCCGCCAAGATCAAAAAGAGGAGACTAAAGACACCTCTGAGAAACAGACAAGTAGTTCATGTGCCCAGAGTGGTGTAGGGGCTCTGAACTGCATTGAACTGCAAGGTCAGAGGCTTGAACTTGTTGGTTGTTGTTCTGTAGGGGGAAAATGAAGCTGTCTGCTCCATAAAGATTTCAGAAGTCTCAAAAGGACAGTTCTACCCTGCCCAGCAGGACCCGGTTGCTATGAGTCTAAGTCCACTCTGTGGCACTGAGTGAGGAGTTCCCCTCAGATCACAGTAAACCTGAATTTCAGAATCACTATCACTTTGCAGGAACCAGTTAGTAATAGAAACAGTCTGATTTTGAAGTCAAAAAATCTACAGCTGAATGCTGGTAATGTTTTTGTGTGACTTTAGGCACCAGCCTTAGTCATGCTGAGTTTGTTTCCTGCTCTGTAACTAGGGTTCAGCTATCTCCCCTATGTTTGTTAGAAAGTACATATGGGAGGGGTCCTAAGGATCGTGTACTGGTGGGGGAAAGCAGGGATGTTCAAGGCATCATCCCTCTAATTGGAGAAGTATCAGAGAAGAGTCTGAAGAATAGTAAGCCCCACAACAGGGCCCCCTGAGAGTCCTCCAGGTTAGGAGTGTGGCAGGAACAAGGGACGGGGGAAGGGATGAGGGAGATGAGGTCAGAAAGGCAGGCCTTGGGGGCCCTATCAAGCAAGGGCTTGGCATTTACGCCAAAGGACTGAATCCTTAGAGGGTTCTCAACCAGACGCGCTTGAGCTGACTTTCGTTTTGTTTTATTTTTTCTTTTTTTTTTTTTTATTTTTGTAGGTCATACATATTTTAAATGGAAATTGAAGCAGTAAATAACATTTCTGCAGATTGAGTGAACAGTGACTACAGATTACCTTTGTGGTTATTTTTTTTAATTCTTTTCAATCTAAGGTCAGCTTCACCTTACCATGGTTTTACCATTGTGAATCGACTGAATATGCACAATCTAGTTGAACCAGTCAATAAAGATTTGGAATTTCAGCTTCACGAACCGTTTCTTCTATACAGAAATGCAAGCTGTGAGTATAATTGTTTTTGTTGTGTTTGGTATGTTTACATCTGTAATGGGGGACTATCGTTTCATCACTTCTTTGGGAGTTTCAGATTATGGTGAACACAATTTATATGCTCTTTATGATTGTGACTCTCTTAATAAAACTGGTCTTGTGTAATTGAAAACAATCCTTTTTGTATGTAAAAACATTGTCCTTTTTAATTTTTGTTGTGGCATTGAATTGTTGGCTGCCCGGGCCTCTGAACAACAGAACTCCCTCGGAAGACGCTGAGGGTGGCTTTCTGAAAGTGATCGCCTCACCCTGAATAGCTTGTCTTTCTCAAGTTGAGTGCCTGCTGGGTCCCAGCACCGTGCCAGGAGCTGCTGTACTTTAGTGACTCAGAAACCTGCGCGGAGTGGGCAGGAAGTTAGCTGTCCTGGGATGCAGACTCGAGCGACAGCTTCTCAAGTGAAGAATTCGGATGGTGACCCTTCTGTTGCTACTCCCGGTCCGCGCAGGCCTTTTTTTAGACTCTAGGAGTTATCAGGTGCTGTCAGGATGGCAATTTCAGGAAAGCGCAGTATAGGAAGTGCCTGTGGTTCCTGTTTGACTGTGAGTCCTGAAGATCTAGTGTGTCGGGGAGAGAGGCCTAGTACTTGGATTGACCTTGACTTCAACGCTGCTTGTGGTGGCAGAGCATGTGCCGTAATGAGCATCTAAAAGCTTGCTGAAGAAACGTCTCTTCTCATTCCATTTGAATTGCTCTTGGAGGAGGCGAAGGAAGATGTCTTCACTATAAAATTGCTCTCTTTTAACTCTTTAAGGTACAGGCAGAAAGCTCTGTTTTAATGCTGAAGCCCCGAATGCTTCCCTTTACATAGTGGAAGTCTCTCTCTGGTTTCTCTGTAAACCATTTGTCCTGATAAAAGTACCTGAAATTCCCAATGAGTGGGGGTTTTGGGTTGTTTTTTGTTCTGTTTTGTTTTCAGCTTGGCAAACGGAAACTTTATTACTTTTATAGCAGCATTTTATGCTTTCTTGCCAGTTAGGAGTTTGTTTTAATACCTGTAAGCTCAGCTAGATTCTTAAAACTAGTGCTAACTTCAGGGGCCGTTGGCTTTGTGCTGAGCACACCATTAAAGAAGAAATTCTGCAGAGGAACAGAGAGACTTCTCTTTGAGCAAAATTGGACATGTTTTTTTTTCTTCACACCTGTAAGCCCAATCTAAGCATAACTCCTAGGGAAACTGGTGGTTGAAATGATCGGGGGCCTCTGGACCGGCTTGGCCTGTGGCATGAGCCTACAGCGAGTCATTCTTGTGGTCCCTACACAGTGAAGGGCCCATGAAGTGCAAGTGCAGCATCACACACAGAAAAGTGATCTGGTTTAACCAGAGCTCCTTTAGCTGAGCGCATTTCTGTGCCTGTAGTCTGATCATGGAAGAAATGAAGGCACATTTTAAAAACAAAGAAAAAACCCTGCAGCTGGGTTTCATTTTGTGGAAAATGTAGCAGTTACCTAGAGTGTATCTTGGGTCAGAACACGATAAGGTTACTTGCATTACAGATGGCATTAACTTGTAGTGACGCCAGGCCTTAATCGTGGGAGTGTTTATTGTGTTCACTAGAATACCTTGGGGAAAAAGAACTAAATTTGGTCCTTTTTATCTGAAAAAAATTCCAACAAAGAGTTGAAACACCGCTTTTTTTTTTTTTAATAGTTGCATCTTTATTTGAAAGTCTCATCTGCCAATTAGCGTTTTCTACCAACCCAGGGGGCGGAAACTTAGACGGGCTTCACAGTCTTCTGCTGAGGGGCTGCCTTTGCGGGAGCCTTTGTCGCAGCCATGGCTAGCTGTTGAGAAGCTTGCTTGCCTTTTTTTGCTTCTTGGCAGCCCTGAGAGCCTGCTCTCGTCCGGCCTTTCTAACTTTAGGGTTCTGATTCCTCTTGGCCATTATGTCAGCAAGAGATGCTCCAGTGATGGTCCTCTGGGTGGTTCTTTTCTTTTGAATTTCTTCTGATTGCCCCTTTTTGTGTTTCCTTCTGGAGAGAACAGTCCAGTTTATCTGCCGAGGGCTCCTTTTTGGAAAGGAATGCCAATTTGCATTTTGCATTAAAAACCTGTCCATCAGTCCCTGCGTAGTGCCTCCCGTGTCAGGGTAAATCATGTCCCCACTGAAACTGCACAGCTCAACCTTCATGGCTGCAGCGGCAGAGGAACAGGGGAGATGGCGAAGAGGAAGGAAACGCAGCCTTTCTTCATGAACAGGAAACTCACTTAACCAAGCTACCCAACGCTTCTGGTTAATGAAGGTGCTGAATCTTCTCTTTAGGGCCACAGTGTCTAGTGTTGCCAATTGGGGCTTTGAAAGCACCCCAGCCTGTTTCCAGAGTACAGAAGGGCCCGAATCTGTCTGACCAGACTTGGAGAGGGCCTCAGGGAATGTGGTCTAAGAGCAGCCACACACAGGGGAGGGGCCGCAGGCAGTGTGGAGGGAGGTGTGGGCTGCACCGCAAGTGCAGGTTTGTGCTACCTGGTCTGGAGGTCTGTCAGCTCAGCAACCTCTCTTGGGCTGTTCAGGGATTTATTCTTGGAATAAGAAGTTAATTAGTGTCTGCATGTGCATACGGGTAATTATACCTGATTCTGTAGCTGTTCTTTGAAGGTCTCTTGGGGAAAATACCACCAAGACACCTGACCCATTTAACTCATGTTACTACACCTTTGGGTCCAGCATCTCTTGTCACTTAAACCAGTCTGTAACGCTAGTGTAAAAGAAAATGGAAGGATAATTTGCTTGAGTCTCTTTTTTCTAACTTTTTTATAGATACAAAATGTCTTCTATTACTAACAAAGCTTCCCCCACGCACACAAACACCCAAAAGGTAAAATATTACAGAAAAGTGCTTAAAATAAACAAAGACTTAGGCTTAGTGACCATGTTGGCTCTCTGAAGCAGTCTAATTCTGCAGAGGAGCCCTGGTGGTGCCGTGAGGTCACTGATTCACCACCACCAGCCCCTCTCCAGGAGGAAGAGGGCGCTCTGCTCTCATAGAGGATTAGTCTCAGCGGTTCTTCCCTGCCCTGTGGGGCCACTGGGAGTCAGCATCCACTCCAGGGTTGTTTGTTTTGGTCGATGTCTGTTTGTGCAGTGAGGACTGGGGAGGGGGGGAGAGACAGTAGCCTCCATCCATACCGAGTAGCAGTTACCTTCCTGATACCTTCCTTCTGATTCCTAATTTACTCATGAGGAAGGTAACAAGTTTGCTCGCATGTCACAAAGATCGTAAGTGCCCGGCAGAATTGGAGTCTAGGTCCGAGCCCCTCCAGAGCCCACGTCTGGGCACCTGGAGCAGTGCCGCATGTGTTCTGTAGCCACAGCATCCAGCAGCCAGAGCCCCAGCCCTGGGTGACTACGGAGCACTCGAGATGAGCGCCGTGATTGAGGACCTGGGTCTTCTCCCCCAACTTCAATCCGCTTGAACTGTGGTGTCCACCTCTGCGGACGGCTTCTATCGAACAGAGACATTCTGGAGCATGAGACCCTGCTCTCACTCACCTCTGCCCCAAGAAGTCCACCAGAGAGGCTTTGGGTTAAGTTTTGTTATTCTTTTTTGAGATGGCTTCTAGCTACAAAGAAAGACTGGAGAATGCACGCCGAGAGTGTCTTTACCATGGCAACACCGTGGTTTGGAATTTCGTTTGCAGATAGCAGGTCTATTCTAGGCCTTGCCATTTTACTGGCTATGACTTGGGGAAGATGACTTCACCCACTGATCTGACATGCTTATCTTAAAGGAGCATGGTGAACGTGAAGCTCTTTTTTGTCAGGAACTCACACATAGAACTCTTGCCTATGTCAGGGAACCCTCGTGGCAATAGTGGTTTCCCAGTGGGCCGTGACCCCCATGGGCAACAGTTCAAATCCACCAGTTCCTCCATGGGACAGAGACTGGACTTCCTGTACCCTAAACAATCTCAGAGACCCACAGCGGGGGCTCTGAGCCAGCATTGGCACAATGCTAACGAGCAAGGATAGTCTCTCTCTCTCTCTCTCTCTCTCTCTCTCTCTCTCAGACTCAAGTCAAATGGCTTTTACTGTGTGGATGCTTCACCTTAAGAAACATTGGTGATGATTTTTATTTTATTATGATTTGCTTTAAAGAGGGGACAGAAGCTGTTGTTTGAACATGTGCCCTGACCGGTTGGCTGGTCTGCTGTTTCTGTTTCTATACATGAAAATGGCCATGGCGACTAACTCCCTGAGTAATACGTTCCTTGGAGTTGCTAGATTTTTCAGAACACTACGACACAGGCACAGGCACAGAAATGCTTTCCAGCTTTATCCAGTGGGCGACTCATTCCGCTATAAGTCATTGGAAATGCTATATGAAAATACTCCTCTCAGAGTGCAGATCAGATGATGCAGAATTGCCCGGGGGGTTTCCAAGACCGTCCTTCTTCTGGGGAGGACATGGTAATCACATATCATACGACATTCAATTCAATAGTTCTGTCACATCAAAAAGACTTGTACAGCCATTACCACAGTCCTTTTTAGAACATTTTTCTTTCTTGTGCTCATTAACTGTTCCCTCATTTCCCACACAATCCCTGTGAGACCCCCAGGGAACCACTAATCCAATGGCCGTCTCTACAGACTTCCATGATTGTCATTCTTTAGGAGAAGAGAGTGTCTCATCTCCTCCAAGGGAGCAGCTGGTGGTATTGAACTTTGAACGTGACCGGCCTGCCCTGCAGTCCAATTGTAATCAGCTCCATGGCAGTGGATGTGTACAGTGGTGGGTGCTGACGGAGAGTAAGGGACGCTTTCGTGGGCTAAAGCACATGAGCGGCGCTGCGAGCACCAAGCCGCTGCCGCCTTTTAGAAGGTTATTGAGGAGGCTGAGCCTCGGTGGCGGAGTGGTGATGCACGGGACTGCGGCCCACTGGGATGGAGGTTCGAGTCCAGCTCCACAGAGCAAAGGCTGGGCCTCCTACTCCCACCACCTGAGGGCAGTGATGCCCAAAAAAACAGAAGAAGGTCATTGAGGATGGGCGCTCTCCAAGATATCAGGGCAACAATAGGAAGCACATTGGGATCGAGAAACAAAGCCTTGGACCTGCATGAAGCTGAGACCTGCCAGCAGCATGTAGCCAGGTCCCGCAATGAAGATAGTTGCCTTTTATCTAACCAAAACCAAACTCTCTGCCATCAAGCCAGTGCCGACTCACAGTCACCCTGGAGGATGAGCCAGAACTCCCCTTGCGATTTCCAAGACTGTGACTCTTTACAGGAACAGAAAGCCCCACCCGTCTCCCCCGGAGCTGGTGGTGGTCTAGAACTGCTGATCTTATGCATCATAGCCCAATGTGTGATCACTGCATCACCAGGGCTCTCTCTAAGGAGAGGGCAAGCAGGCATATCTCTCCCAACCTTAGCTCTGGGATACAGGGAGAGTGACTTCTGAAAGTTGTAACCAAGAGCCTCCCCTCGCTGTTGTGGGGCAGTTTTTACCCAGGCCAAGAACACTCTAGGACCCCTGGTGACTGCTCCAGGACCACCAAAAGAAACAAAGACAGGCCCTTCTGGCTGGACAGACAACACCCTTAATCAGTAATCCTAGAGAAACCTTGTAATCCAGAATTACTCATCCACAAGGAACTCACCACAGTGCGTGGAAGTGAGGGTGCAATAGTGGACTTGGTGTTCATGGAACGATCGAGTAGGACAAAGACTTCAGCGGTGATAGGAAGTTTAGATACAGATTGTAAGGCAAAAGGAAAGTATCCAAAAACTAAGAATAAAAATACCATGAAGAAAACTGACAGGTACATTTGGAAATAAAGAGAGAGAATGACAGAAAAGAAAATTTTAATTATTAAAGTAAACTTTCCGCCCGAATTCAACAATTAGGAACAGCTGAAAAGAGAATTGATGCATTGGGGGAAAAAACTGAGGAAATTATCCAGAGAGTAAGTGAGCCAGTGTGACAGATGATGGAATTAGAAAGTCTTAACGTAGGACAGATAAGAATTTTAAAAGATTAAGATCTGGAGAGAGGTGGTACTTGAAGATGATGGCTGAGAATTTTCCAGAATCCATGAAAAGTATAAGGCTCAGATGTAAGGCGTGGAATATGCCTACGCATAATAGATAGAAATAGGTACACATGGATACCTCCTGGTGAAATGTTAAAAGCAAAGAAACAAAGTAATCAAGTTTGATTACTTATAGAAGAACACCAGTTATATTGACAGCATATTTTTCAGTTGCAGCTACTGAGGTTGAAAGCAGGATTGCCGTTTTTAGAAACTTGAGAGGAAACCATCAGCCAGCAATTCAATACTTTAAAAGAGCAAAGTAAAGGCATTTTTCAAACAAAAACAGCGTGGTTACTTCCAGCAGCACCTTTCAAAGCAGCTCTTTCCAGGAGAGTAGCCCCTAGTTACATATGCCTCTTTAGCCCTTTCCTAGTGCATCTGAATCTTCATTTAATTTAGCTCAATTTTTAATTCATTCCATGTAAATTAATTGCAATCCAGCAGTGCAGTTTCAAAGGATGTAGTTCACAAAGGGAGAAACATAAAAATGAACAAAAGGAGGTAAATCAGAATGAGCATTGAGTGTGTAAAGCCATGGGCTCAGTAATCTGCCCTCTGCGCTTGGGTCTCTACTCTGCAGCCTCTCAGAGAGCTTCCTGCTTCCAGGAACCCTGGTCTCTGGGGGGCGACGTGATGGGCGTGAGTTCATTAAAAGCAATGCGGGGTTAAAATACTGTGCAAACCTAAAACGTTTCAGGATTTGGAGGACTGATAAGTTGGTTTACTGCCTACTAGAGTCAGGTCATGTGTGTTCAGGGGCTTTAAGATAACAGTTGCATAACAAAATTGTAACTTTCCACCCAGTGTAAACCAGGATAGGTGAGGGGCCGGGGAGGAGTCAGTAGAACATAAGAAAATAGAAAGCCCAAATAAAGTAGAAATGAATGCATAAAATGGAAAGCACAGGGCATAGAAAGCCCAAAATAAAATGACAAGAAGAAATTAGTAATTAAAATAAACCTTATGTGAACCGAACTCGCCATTTAAAAGACAGAGGAGCAAAGGGTAGATGACAGTAACAGAATTAGCCTGTGTGCTGTTAGAGGAAGCAGGAATCTGGGGAGGTCTGAAGTAAAGGTACAAAGTAAAGGGGCTTCATAAAGTTGGTGGGGAGACTCCATTAGCACCCTCGTCCAGTGTCCTCGAGACTTCATGGCGCCTCCTTCTACCTCCATTAACTGTAAGTAATGGAAGTTAAGGCAAGAAGGCGTCACCATGGAGCAAATCTCTTCAGTCATCGGCAGAAAAGACACAGCTTAGAAAGACTGCAGAATATGTGGACCAGCAGCAAGCTTGATCTGACAGACGTAATGAACCTTGCTTCCCAGAATTTGAGAACTTACCCTTTTTTTTAATACCTTTGTGAACTTTTATAGAAATTAACACATTTAGGTCACAAAGTGTCTCTGTCCGTATGTCAAGTATATAAAGTAAGGCTATGTTCTTTGGTTCTAATATAATTAAACTACATATCAGAAACAGATAATCAATAATTATTTTGGGGTTTTTTTGGGGGGTGGGTTGGGCATCACTGGATAATCAATAATTATGGCCATTAAATTTAACATTTTAAAAACATTATTCTAAATAACTCATGGACCAGAGAGCAAGTTATAGTAGAAAATATTTAGAATAAAATAATGAAAAATCTTTTATCAAAACTGTAGAGTTAGCAAACATTGTATTAGGGCAATATCTATAATCCTAACAAGAATTTTAGGCAATATTTTTTATGCCAGAAAATAATGATTTGATCATTCAGTCAAAGTTAGGAAAAATGATAAGTAAAGTTAAGTTTGGGTTTTGGCTAAGTGAAGTTGAAGGAAAATAAAAATGAGATATAAAGAAGGGTAAATAATACAGTGGCATTGATAACAGAACTTTTTGTGTGTAACATGACTAATCTTACACTAAGAGCGAGAAGAGGCACAGTAGAAAATATTGGGAAATATATATATATATTTATACACACACATATATGTAAGACAGGTAGACAACATAAATTTAGAAGCAAATCACTGAACGACCTTTTGCCTCTAGGTTTAGCTGACACCATTTCCCAGACATGGTGTAACAATACTTCTTCATGAATGCATAGGACTTCTTCTTTTATAAAGGTGGTCTTTAATACCCTCCTCCCTCACATAAAGGCAGGCTGAGGGCAAACTGCTAGGACATCCAGCAGAGAATACTGGATGCATACCTGCCCTGAGCACAAGAAACTCACTTTGCGGTCATTCTTCTCCTGGGAACAGATCGTGTTTCTGTTCTTCACCATTCCTTCAGCAACATGACATTTAATGATGGAAAGCCCTGAGAATAGTCTGTAAGGTTAGGTTCTGAGTCATTTGAGGGAAAAAGTCCACACCTGGTTGAGAATGGAAGCATGTTTTCTTTTCCTCTCGTTCTTACAGCTAGCTTACAGTCTATGTACACAGTTTAAAATAGTGATATAAAGGCTTGTGAGACCGTCAAATGTGTAGCGTTAATTTCCTTTTGCAATAACTATTTGTTCTTTACCGGAAAGGCTTCATGCTTTAAAATGTTTTCTTTCATTAAAAAGCATTTTTGGAATCCCACTGTGTACATAATCTTCTACTTCCTTTTTCACCAATTTTTGGAAGCCCCCTCAGATACCTTATTTTACTTTTACATTTGTAAGCAGTGACAATTTGAGCTAATATGTGTGTGTGTGTGTGTGTAAAATCGAGTCTACAGTGTCCTGAATAAAATGTTAACGTGCTATGGCTATTGTGTAAGAAGATAACCACCCCCCCCCAGCAACAAATACAATTGAAATTAAACATATTATCGCTACTTAATAGTTTTTAGAACTTACCTCCAAAAGCTTGCGAGAAGTGCCTCTTCATTTCCACTTCACTTATAACTTTTCCTTTATACCGAGCATCAGTCTCTTGGTATAGAATATTTTTAATTAAAGTTAGATCATTGGAAAAGGTAGGGAGATTCATTTCCATGATGTTGAAAATACAGCTGTCAAATGGAAATATTAGTAAAAGTATTGTGGGGTGTGCAGAATGTTTTGCCTTGTTCTTGTTTTTAATGCTTGTCTTATTTCAAGGGCAGTAAAGATGGTAGTAGGTAGCTGTTGACCTGTGTAACACAGCATATGTCGGGAATCTTCATATTTAAAGTACAGTGCAAGAAGTTTTTCTTGCAAGATACGTTTTTGATTGGTCAAGTTAAAAACTCTGAGCTTGATCTCCAAACTGAAAGAGGAGTTCAGAAACAATGAGAAAAAGTCCACAGTTCCTTCTCTGGTCTTTGATTCCAGTACAATATTTCCTTCACCTGGAGAACAGCAGGCGGCCAGCCCTTCGCCCTCACTCAGCTCCAGCCCTGATGGTGGCTGGTATGATTCTGTAATCAGTGAGCAAGAAAAGGTCTCTGGTAACTGCATCTGTCTGGCCTTCTGGACCCAGATAAGGATAGCGTGTTGCTGTTTGTACTGCGAAGGGAAAGCACAGTGACTCAGACTCGAAGGCTGACCTGCTGACTGACCTGGTGACTCTGTCGGGGGGGATGTTTCAATATCAGTATTGCTTTCCATCTTCTCATAAACTGCTGCTCAGCATTCTAGGAGAGCCCTTTTACCAAGCCCCCCTTATAAATGTTGTAAATCCTTGAACATTTCAGAGGTTTAAAAATGGACTCTTTCCATTGTGCTTCACTAATAATTTTACCTGTCCTGCCAGTCCAAAGCAGTGCTGTCAGTGTGTGGTCTTAACAGTAAAGGTTTTGAAAATTGAGCCAGGCACCAGTCATCGCTTACAGATAATTAGCATGTTAAGTATTTAATACTTGTAGCCATTTTTTTTTCCTATTCAGAACTCACAAGAAAAGCAACAATTACTTCAGCTAAGTGTCAGTAATGTTCTTAATTAGTAGGTACTGGTCTTTAGGTTTTCATCATGTGCTTGTTCAGTGAGGCTCCGTGCAGAGAGAACTGGAGCCCCCAGAGAACTGAGGCTGTCCCAGGGCGGGCAGAGCTGAGCTGTGTGAAGTCACTGCTCGGCCCTCGCTCGGCATAGGACGAGCATTTACTCCCAACGGCTGAAAGTTAGACTGTTTTACACATGCACAAATCTGGATTTCTCGCCTGTTTTCTCAGGACAGAACGGCCCGTGTAGCTGCACAGCACTGCTTCCCTGCAAGCCGAGACAGTGAGTGGAGCTGTGGGCAAGTGTGCAGACCATCACCCCCTACCAGCTACTCCCAGCCTGCCCTAAGGCCAGCTTCCCCTAGGCTCCTGGGGAATCTCCTTGACACACCAGCTTGGATGATCTCTTAGTAAACTGGTAGAAAATCATGTGCGAATAGCGGTTGAGAGAGTGGAGAGCATAGTTCTTAGATCACTGATCTACCTGGTCCCTCACCAGATTTTTGGAAGCTAGGGATCAGGGACTCCAATCTTAGAAATACACAGTAGTTCCTTGGCTGCTAAGTGCCACCTACCAAATTCTCCTGTTGTCATCTCAGGTGGGGTGTGTGTCTGTGTCTGTGTGTGTTTCTCTACCCCCCTCTCCCCTGTCCCTATTATTAAAAGTTATCATTGGACAAGGCAGAGGCATTTTCTTTGTCATCTACTAGGGCATGATACTCTTGGAGTCCTGAATTATTATTTTATTTATGTATAACCCCGTGTCTAGAGAGAATGTGTTTGGCTGTATATAAAGCCTATAGTCTTGTTCTTGATTTCTAGTATAGAGAATCTTTGTTAACTAACTACCAGCACACACATACACACACACACACACACTCACAAAATGCTTTTATCAAATGTCCTTTTCTGCTTGACATCATCCTTAGAGGATCTTCACATCTTGGCAGAATGGGGGTCCAATTAAATAATCCATGAATTAAGAAAGACGATGTGTTCACAGGGATTTCCAGGTCTCTAGCTGTCCGCATCTCTAGAAGTCGTGAGGGTTTCACAGAGACCCCAAGTGCATGTAGAAAAATCTTGATCTGTGTGTGCAATATATCATCCCAAGGGGGTCCCAGAGTGGAGTATCACATCAACTCCTAGACTGGTGGGTCTTTAAATAGGGTTCAGTGCTTTAATCTTTGTCGTTAAATCTTTTTTCCCCCACACTTTTAAGTGGAAGGGCCTTCATTTGAAAATCCAGTGGCTTATTCCATTTTTATATTCTGATCTGCACCTCTCTAGGAGCCCTATTGGCAAGCAGTGGCCTGCTGTCAGACTGGCGGGTCAACGCTTCAGCCCGCAGGCATTCCTTGGGAGAGAGATGCAGTGGTCCGCTCTTGTAACGGTATACCCTTCAGAAGAGCCACTGTGGCTTGGAATTGGCAGCGGGTTTTGTTTTATTATTCAAAAAACTCTAAGAAAAATAGAATTCTTCCCCATCCCTTTTGAAACCCACTTTCATTGCTTATGGAAGGACACCCTGAAAGCAGTTAGATGCCCTTTTATACTCCTGGCTTTTCAGTGTTTGGGCACAGCTGTTAGTGACACTACAGTCTGGGGAGTATACAGTAACCACTTACTCACGTTCAGCTTAGGAAGAGTTCCTTATAAACCAGAATGCTATGAGAAGCTGAAATCAAGGGCCCAAGTGGAAAAGCGGATATTTGGAGAAGCTTGATGAAAGCAGGCATGTGAAGGTGCTTGGCACGGTATATGTAACTATGTGTTATGAAAAGTGATGTACGAGCCCTCAATAAAATGATTAAAAAAAAAAACAAACCACAATGCTGTCATGATCTGCTGTGGTGAAATGGCGGGCCCTGAAAACTCCTTGTAGGGGATGTGATCGGGGAAATTGATGATTGAGAATGTAATGTTCCTAGAGTGTAAGTTCTCTTGGAGGAGGAAGGCGTAGCTTTGGTTGGGGGACTGGGTCCTCTGTGGCTTGTTATCTGGTGAGCTGGTCTGTCTTTGCTCATGAGTGACAGTGACAGGCTCAGGGACTGCTCCCTGGCCCCTCTTGCCGGTTGCCCGTGGTGAGCATCTGACGTGTCGGCAGGCGGAGCTGATCCTGGATGCGTGTCTGACCCTCCACAGGTCTGCTTTCGGCAGAATCGAGTGTGACTCTTATCCTTCGCCCATTAAGCTACCATTATGGCTTCTTTATCTGGCACTTCTTCTGCAAACATGCCTTTCAAGGTGTTTGCTCTTTCCTTGGCAGTCTCTTTGATAAAGTGCAAGCGTAGACCATGCATGTCTTCCTCTCAATTGTACTGTTTCTGCAAAGGCAGATTTGTTACAGTCAGTTGACTCTAGGATATACTTATTTTGAGATCATTATGAAATTCTTTCCAAAGTTTTCAGTTGAGAATACCCTGGGAGAACATCTTCATTGTGTTGCAACATCAGGCACTAAAAACTTGTGTGCTTCTCTCTCGAGCTTGATGTATTACTTATAATAAACCTCTTGTCATCATCGGAGGTTCTGTGAGAATGTCCGAACACATGAGGACCTTTTGTATTTGGATTCTTGTATGTGGGGGCTGTTCCTGAGCCAAGGGTGGAAAAGGCATATTTAAAGCAGAGTGTTTGATTGCCATATATGGAGTCTTTGCGAAGCCCTGATCTGATTTCCTTGAAGTAGAGCAACTTTTAACTGCTGAGAACATAACTAAGACCCTGCAGTAGGTACTATTTAGGAATTATCTCCTCTGGAAGAAGGCTGCTTCTGTGCCCTTCCATTAAGATGTCCATGTTCAGCTTAAGGGGGAAACTGATCTCTAAACCTTCACCAGACTCACCATAAAGTTGTTGTTGGGTGTTTTTGTTTTTTTTTTTTAAACTAAGTTTATGATAGGTAAACCCCCACCTAATTCACAATTAAAAAATTGGAAAATGAAAAGGCTAGGTTTAATCTGTTGATTTATGTCAAGTAAAATATTCTGAAATGACTTTGACAAGTTTGTACGTAGAAGAGACTTGGAGATCTAAACACAACAAACCGACCAGTCTGGTCCAGTTCTGGGTAGTGCAGTCAGCCACGTGGGCCTGTGGCTAAACAGAGTCTTAATGGTCAGCTTTTGGCAGAGTTAAAATGGATGGAAGTGAAGCCCCAGAGTGAACAGCGTAGTGAACAAACCTGTTCACGATTGTCATTCATTAAAATGAAGTCATTCAGGGCTGAACCCTGGTGGGGGTAGTAGTTGTACGCGGGACTGCGGCCCACTGGGTTGGAGGTTCAGATCAAGCAGCAAGGCTGGGCCTCCTACTCCCACCACCAGAGGGCAGTGATGCCCAAAAAAACAAAAACAAACAAGAAAATGAAGTCATTCACTTGTTATGTGTACGCTGGCCACTTGTCCTTTATTCTCAAAGACTACCGACAGTGTGACAAAGACTACAATCCAGTAAGAACTGGACCAATAGCACCATCCTGACAACCGAAGATACCGTTGTCATTGCTGGCATTTTGCATGGCTCCGCCCTTACTGCCCATGGGAGCAGGGCGCAAATCCAACTGTGTGATTGCCGTCCACAGGTCCTTCACACACAGTCCCCTTAGAGTCCTGGGACTTGGCTTAGGCGGGGCCCATTCTGCCGTACATGGGATGACTCTGTTCCAGAAACCTCCTAGCAACAACAGAGGCAATGGGAAAATCTGATTGATTTTATTCCCACTGAAAGGGGTACTTTTAACTTGTAATTGTTCGTGGGAACTTCTTGTGGATTAGTGACATTCATTCAGGGTGTAACAAATAATTAGCATAATTTGTATTCCGTGTACTATTGCTGAAGACAAACTGAGTGCAAAAGTAAATGTGGTAAAAAAGGCAGATGGTGCCCAGATATTAAAAGACATAACGTCTGGGGTCTTAAAGACTTGAAGTGAAACAAGCGGCCACCCAGCAGCGAAAGAACAAGCCCACTTGGAAGAAACACACCAGCCTCTGTGATCATGCGGTGTCATCAGGACCGGGTAACAGGCATCTGAAGACCCTTAAAAACAAACAAAAGTATATTGTTGAGAACCAAGGGGGTCAGAGTAGAGACCCAAAGAGCCCATCCGTGGATAATTCCACCCACACTCCTTCTCCCCCCACCCCTCCCCCACCTCACCCCCCCACCCCGGTGAAGTATGTTTGCCTGGGCTCCTATTTCTGCCTTCTCCAGAAGCATTTCTAATAGCTTTAGTGCATTGTTCGTTTGATGGTTCAACAAATGGATTTTGAGGGCTTCTTTGGGCGGGTCACACTGGGAATTTGACAAGGGGAGGAGACGTGACTGGCTGAGCCCTACCCCAGCTGGCACTCCTACTCCACAGGGGAGTGTGTCAGGCATAGGAGGGAGCTGCAGCTGGACGGGTTTTGAAGTTTTTAGTTTTCCTTACTGTAGCCATATTAATTCCATCTTTTAGGTTTCAAAGGTCTCATAAAGGTTTTTGTGGCTGAGTAACCAATTAACTTAGTTTCCATTAAGATTCCTTCACATTTGATAGCAGTTTGGAATGTATCGTGCAATCAGTTCTGATTCCCAGATTTGGTTGTTCTTGGTGATCTTGAAAGAAAGGCACCCCTGCAACTCGGTGCAATTTGGTAATCGTGCCTAAAACCGAGTTCACAGTAAGGATGTGAAGGTTTGATATGTCCCATCTTCCTCCCCACCCACATCACCCCTCCTATCTTGGGGCTGAGGAGATGGTGGTAAATTCAATAATATTCCATGGTGGTAGTGTTTCTAGAGACCCAAATGGTTACAGTTCATTTCTCCTCATCCCTCCCCCCTCTTTGTTTTTCCAGTGTCAATATACAGCATCTGGTTCTATGACAGGGATGACTGCCACCGCATAGCCAAACTCATGGCCACGTAAGTGTTTCCATTATAAAGAGGAAACGGTCTCTGGTCTCTGATACCAGAGCTACCTAACACACACACACACACACACACACACACACCCCACCCCTTCCACTTTGTCAAAGACTTAGAAAAGAAATATGAAGTTATCCATAACCTTTATACTCAAGAATTAGCATTTCGGGTGCTTCATCTTTTTTGCTGTGTATATCGTGTGGTCAGTTTATAAAAATGGAATCATCCTGCTTCTCGTGTGGGCAGCAGAGTAATCCCCTATACTATGTGTAGTGACTGCCACACATCCACTGTGTGGGCAGGTCATCATGTGAGCAGAGTTTACTGGGCCACATGCAAGGGCCAGCATGCCACCCAGGACAACTCAGCCTGACAGCTCAGCCTGACCAGCATGCCACCCAGGACAGCTCAGCCAGATGCAGTGGTTTTGACCGAGAGCGTGATCCAGATTTTCATGACAGGTGTCGGCAGGCAGTCACCCGATAGAGAAAGCCCAGGACACATCCCTCTTTTCCGTAAGTGTAGGCCACCGTGGAATTGGGAGAGCAGCTTCCAGGGAATTGTCTTCTACAGGGTGTTCATTGCCCTTTTGTCACGCTAGCCCACAAACTCACCCCTACGCAAGTCAAATTCCCTTTGCTGTGAATCTGCCTCCTACACCCCCAGTGGGCCACACATTGTAGAATGCCAGGATCAGAAGTAAAGCTATCTGTCTCAAAAAATACGTGCCCACTCGTCAGTACCCATTTGTTGAATCATGTCTTCCCATCGCTCTTCTCACAGCTATAATGCAATTTTAAATTCTACGTGTTTTTTTAAAAAAACTACTCCAGAAGATGTCTATAAAGAGTCAGATGCTACGTAGGAGAGTGATGATGAGCTTCTAGAACTTCTGGACCTGTACCATTTCTAAATTTGGAAGTCTTCTAGTTTACTACTGGCAGTAGCAAAGTTGAAAATCCCTAAAGTTAGAAAATGTTGACTTTTCTAAGGAAAAATTCCCGTTTGTCCCCAAACTGTTCCCAACCATAAAAGCCTTTTGAGTGTTTGCCCACATTGACTGTAATGAGATGATTCCTGATCTAACTGAGGCACAACTGGGTATTATTTGAGAGGAAGGAAGAGACGTAAGGTTGGGGTGCTGTTCATAGCACACGATCCAGAAGGGGCCTTCTTGTCCAAGCTCACTTGTAAGAGAATGCTTCCCACCCCACCCCTAACACCTTATTTCCAGCAGTAGTGGGCTTTGTCCAGTGGACTGCCCACAGGTGTGAGCAGTGGTGGTGATTAGAAATCCTCTTTTCAACCCAAACTCACCATCCAGCCCCGCTTCAGGTGAGAACCGAAGCCAGGTGACAGCAAGCAGCCTTTGTGACAAATCTCTTATGAGATGGTATGCAGGCTGCTGTGGCATGTGACTATGTGTTAAATACGTACACAGTCATTAAACCAGAATATTTTTCTGACCATTAAAGTGGTGCATGTTAATTGTGAGAAATGGCAGGGGTGGTGCAAGAATTAAACGAAGTGGCTCTGCTTGTATTCCACATTTATAACAGAAGCAGCAGCTTGAAAGAAGTCTCACAGTTGTGCAGTATTTCTCATCCCAGGATTGTTTCCCAGCATGGATATCTGATATGCTACATCACAGATAGAGTTTGATCAATCTGATAGTCACATTCCAGTCCTCTTTCAATCACCCTATTCCCATGATTCTGCATTCATTTTTTTTTTATTTTTCTCATTTTATTGGGGGCTTATACAACTCTGATCACAATCCAGACATCCATCCATTGTATGTCAAGCACAGGTGTACGTTTGTCGCCCTCAGCATTCTCAAGACATTTGCTTTCTGCTTGAGCCCTTGATATGCGGACCTCGTTTTTCCTCTCCCTCCCCTCTCCTCTCTCCCTCATGTACCCTAGATAATTTAAAAATTATTTTGTCATCTCTACATTCACTTTAGAACTGTAATAGTTTAAATAAAGAAACCACACATTACTCTGAAAGCAGCAATTTTCAAACAGGATTCTTGCCTCACAGGAGATTAGACTGAAAATTAAAATTTGGGAAATCTATAAACCTACCCTTTTTTGAAAATCAAAGTCTACTGTCCATGTTCAGCACATTGGCATGTTTTACACAGGAGGATAGTTCTACAGGAAAGAAAGCCATTTAACATCTAAGCTGTCTTACCTTAGTATTCACTAATACCCCCTGCCCATGGGAGTTCCTCGAGAAGCTGCTGGGTCGTGGAGAGCTGACACGGGTGGTCCATGGCCTTGTCCCTTCCCCCAAGTAAACCTTTCACTGCTCACCTCTCAACGTCCCTATCTAGGAAACCCCGGGTGAGTTGGCACAGGATCAAGTTGTGCCCATGATAATCCACAGCAGCAAAACTGGAAAATGTTTATTAATAGTGTTTACCCAGTCTGACAAGTGAAGCAGAGTAGCAGATACCCACATGCTCACTGCCTGCTTCGAGTGGCTGGCATTTTGCTGTAGTATGCAGGGAGAGCTCAGGACTCCCCTACCCTTCCTTACCCCCATGAGTTGTCTTGGTTTAAGTATTTCCAAATGAAAGTGAGCTTCAGCAACACGGATCAGAATAAAGAGCATTGCCCTGAGTATCACGATCTGTATGGCCAAGACAGTGCTCTCGTGGGACATGCAGTGTATTTAGTATGCTTTGGGAAGGTAGCCATCAGGAGTTCTCGAATCAGAGCATATCTGAAGAGGCTTTTCTCAAGCTCGTTCTCTTCCTCCAGTGTGGTGCAAGAGGAGACCCGGCGGTCCCAGCAGGCTGCTCGGGAGAAGCAGAGTCCCAGCCAGGCCAACGGCTGCAGCGACCACAGACCTATCGACATCCTGGAGATGCTGAGCAGAGCCAAGGACGAGTATGACAGGGTGAGTGCCAGGGTGCTCACGGGACAAGATGGGGCGGGGGCAGCCCACAGGTGGACTGGGAGAGACACCCTGAGGGCCAATAGCAGTCATCGGTTTGTAGACCCTCCTGGGACCGTTGTAAGCCTGGCAGATAAGGGGCGGGGTGGATCTGAGGATCTCAGAATGCTTGATTTTCACAGGAAAAGAAGACACTTCTCTTCCGGTACAGTTCCTGGGAGAGGAAATTGTTTGGGGGTGCTGAGTTGGTGTGCTACAGGGGGTCTCTTCACTTCTGCAGTCTCTGCTAGGATACTTGGGAATTTGTATAGGTGTCACCTTTCACCTTTGAAAAAAAATTCTGATAATTGTACCCTTTTTTAAAAAAAGGAATATTTTTGTAGTATACACACAATTTTCCTTAGACATCACTTGGATCCAAATTGGACACTATTCTGAAATTCTGGGGGCTTGGGGGCTTTTTTCCTTTCACTTCTGTTGCATTTTGTAAGTTTAACTAATGACAGTCTTCTTAAAGGGAAAGGTTTGGTACTTCAGTGAATGTGATCAGCATATTTTTATGAGCCGTCCACTGGCCAAACACTCAAGCAGTGATTTTTAAAGTTTCCTGGCTGGGGAACGTTTCAGTCTTTCACGTGACCTGGGTCCCTGGAGGCTGATGGACTCCACTGCTGACCTTTGTCTCAGCAGAATTATGTGCGTCAACTTCCCCTTCACTACACAGCGACACAGATGCTCTTCCTCCCACCCCACCCCCCGCCCCGAAGTCCAGGAGCTGCATGTTGACCTTGAGCTGAGCAGCCCAGCAGGAGCCTCTAAACCACACAGGGTGTCTGTCTGGACTCCTGCAGGGGTTAGTTTGTGTTTGTTCAAATGCTACCCCCTCAAAAAAGTGGCATTTTATTTTGCCTTGACACAGTAGCACCCATTCGTTTTCCAAATTTCTAAGCAACAATGATGAACTAATTAAAAATTGATACATTTTTGGGGGGCTGAGCCCCGGTGGTGTAGTGGTTGAGTGTGGGACTGCGGCCCATTGGCTTGGCGGTTCAAATCCAGCAGCAGCTCTCCGGGAGCAAGGCTGGGTAGCTCCCACAACCACCAGACAGCAGTGATGCCAAAAAGAAAAAAATTGATACATTTTTTAAAAATTACATTGAACAAAAAGAAGAGAAATGTCATTTTACCCCCTAAAAATAGTCACAGATAATATGCTTCTAAGTAAATGACCAGATGTGTAGGGTGTGTTGGTGCATGTTAATCTTAGTAAAATACCCTCTTAGCCTGGTCTGCACCCCTGAAGCAGTGTCTGCTGAAATTCCCCTGACTGCACATGACCAGCGTGGCTAGCCTGTGGCAGAGGGGGCTGATGCTCCTGTTGTTCTGTGTGTATCCCTTTCTCTCTCTCTCACAAGCGCCACATGAAATTTCAGTTGGGGAAAGAACAGTTTTATGCAAACAGTGTTAATAGCTATGTATTTCTTCTTTCTGAATTTACATAAACATTGCCCTGGGTTTCCATAATTCTGTTAAGAACTTCACAGTCCATCTTGGTAATAAGCCCTCAGAGCTAAACCTTTGTGGACAGTGTTGATTTCTTTTTCCCCCTAAACTGCTTGAAAGGCTCTGTACAACTATAAACTTGAGAGCATTTATGTTTCCACGGTACGGTGGAAATGTCTAGTTCCCTGCGTGCTGGGGAGATTGCATCAAGAGTTTCTAAACATATCTCAGGAAATTTCAGTTAATTCTGAGCGTTGTTCGTGATGTCTTGATATTATTGGTGGTTGGTGCTGTTGCACGAGAGGTGCTTAAAAACCCCTCCCTGCCGTCGACTCAGCTCTGACGCGTGGCGACCCTATCGGACAGACTGGACTTGCCCCTTTTTGACAGTAGACTGCAAGTCTCTCGGGTAGCAGGCCACACGCACACCACGAGCTGCCTGCTGGCGATTTCAAACTGCTGACCTTGGCATTAGCAGGCCACTTGCTGCACCCCCAAGCAGGGGTGCTAGATGGGAAGATGACCTTGGAATGGGATCACTGAGTAGACAGATGTGAAGTCATAAAAAGCCTCAGGTCATCAGAACTCGTTGTGTATATTACGTGCATGAGGACCCAGAGCAGGTGTTCCTGACACTTTATTATTTTCTTCTTCCGATAACTTCAAATGCTGCTTTATGATCTGTGTAGAGAAGCCAATTCTTAGACACACACGTGTGTATGAGAGTTTTAGATCAAGGAGTAATTGTATATTAACAAAACATCCCAGTCCAGATCAAGTCCCGAAGTCCACTTGTCCGGTACCAGTCTACAAATGTCAAAAGCTGGGAGATCACAGGGCAGTGGGTGGCAAGTCTTAGGGATGCATGGCCATGGAAGCGTCCGCGCTGGCGTGGGTCTCCGTGTGACTCCTCCAGCCCCGGGACTCTGGCTCCATCAGAGCAGCTCCATGTGGCATGTCAACAGACTGTCTCGCAGAGAGAGAGAGTGTGTGTCCCACCTCCAGGAAGGAAGACGGGAGTCCCCAAAATCCTCAGAAGGCCATGCCCACCCGGAGGCATGATTGGCTATGACTTGATTGACAGGCTGGACTCCACTCCTTCTCTCAGGTTAACAGATTATGTAACTGCCATAGTATTCCAAATAATAGAAGCGATCTTTTCACTTGACACACTTTTTCATTTTTTAAAGAATCAGATGGGTGACTCCGATATCCCGTGCCCTGGGCTACAGCCGAGCACTCAGCTGTCCAATCTGGGAAGTACAGAGACCCTAGAAGAGCTGCCCCCCGGGTCACAGGACCAGGTTTGTACCGCTGGAGCCCAGCTCTGCCCCCAGCAATAAAGCGCCCAGTGCAGGCTGAATTCCTGGCTTAGCTCTCCAGGTGTGCACACAGAGAGAGCAGGGGAAAGGCACTGCCCGTGTATCCCCACCCGCCCGCTCCGGGCCCCAGGGCTGTCTTTATCTGCGTGTTGCCATCACCTCCTCTGTGGAAAAGCAGTGTGCCCCAGGGCTCCGGCCGTCCGATGGGCTCCTCCCTTACTCATCCTCAGGTGTGCCGGGCACGTCCCTGCTCAGGAGAGGCCTTGCTGGGCTCACTCCTCCTCCCTGTAGGCTAGACCTTCTCTGGCCTCCCTTGTACGACACAGCCCCCTGCTCTGCCGGATTGTCCCGCAGAGATGTCACCAGCTGGTGTGTGCCCTCCCCAGGACGGGCACTTTTCATCTGCCTGTCATTTGCTGCATGCTCACCTTCCAGCATTGGGTGTTGGCTGTTGGACTCCCTTTACAACTGATGGCCTGGGTCTGAGCCCCGGTGGCGTCCGTGGTTGAGTGCGGGACTGGGGCCCCGCGGGCTTGGCGGCTCTCAGGAGCGGTGCTGGGTAGCTCCCACAACCACCAGAGGGCAGTGATGCCCCCCCCCCCCCCCCCAAAAAAAAAAAAAAAAAGATGGCCTGATCAACGAATAGGTGTTATTTTCATAATCAGATGAAGCCTCTTGCAGGATGTCGTGCAGTATCCCCACATGAATCTATTCACATGCAGTCCAACATGTGCAGCTTCCCCAGGCTCCCTCCTGCAGCTATGAATGTGCACATGGGTGTACTTTTGTGCCATCTTAGCACCTGGCAGCTTTGTCCACCCACCGCCACAGTCTAAGTAGGACAAAGATTCCTCAAGCTGCCCCCTTAAACCCAACCTGCTCCCCCTTCTGACTTTAACCTCTGGCACCATGAACGCTTTCTCCAGTGCTGCCGCTGTGTCATTCCAAGCATGCTAAGGGGATAGGATCGAGAACACGTAACTAACCTCGTGCACTCAGCGTATTCCTAGAGCACCCTTCACATGGCTGCCTCCCTCGCTCCTGTCTGGTCGTGTTCCGTGCGTGGCTTCTTTCTTAACCGCTCAGCTCTTGGGGCTGCTCTGGGGCTAGTGCTTGCTCCCGTGGCTCGGCCGTGAAGCCTTCCCCACAACCATGGAGCCGGAATGTTGTGAAACCTTCAGCTGGTCAGTTCACCCGGCTGTGTGCTTTCACTCTCTGGATTGAATGGCAAGCATCCTGCCCAGGTGTTGCTGTGTGGAATGGAGTTTATAAGTGGGTTTGGGGTCTGTTGGGGCTCCAGTGGCATGATGGTGATACTTGGGGCTGCTCCTCACAGGGCTGGCGGTTGGGAATCTGCAGTCTTGCTGGGGGAGAAGGGCAGGCTTTGTACGCCTTCCAAAGAGCCATAGCCTCAGCGTCCCAGAGGGCCGGTTGGCCTGCCCTGTGTGCCTGCCCACTGATGGGACAGTGCTTGTGGGTTCTTTTGGGTTAGGGCGGGGCCCCTTCTGGCCTGGGTTCAGTGGAGCAGTCACTTTGCCTTTCAGAATCTTAGGTGTTTCCCCTGCCCCTGCTGACTGACAGAGGTAAGGAAGGATTCAGGCACTGATTCACTGAGGTCTTCGGAGAATTGGACCAAAGGAGGGAGAAACATTAACCACTGTATTGAACTACGAGCTCACAGCAAAGCCCCGGTGCTTGTGTAAACACAGGGATAAGTGGACCCTCGAGGTGCCAGCTCTGGCATCATCTTCCAATGTCATGGTAGTTCTGAAACAAACTCCTTCATGATCCTCTTATTATGTACTGTTAAAACTCCGTTTCTCTTATGATGAGTGCTGTATGAGTCCCCAATAAAATGAATTAAAAAAAAAAAAAACTCCGTTTCTCAGGGCTGAGCCCCGGTGGCGTAGTGGTTGTGCGCGGGACAGCGGCCCACTGGGACGGAGGTTCAATTCCAGCAGGGGGGCTGGGCCTCCTACTCCCACCGCCAGAGAGCAGTGATGCAAAAAAAAAAAAATGTTTCTCAGGACAAACTGATAACAATTCTTTGAGATATCTAAATAGGGATATTTTCAGAAGCACGTGATTGGTAATATTAGCCAAAATCCATTATTCACCCCTAAGTGCAGGCTCTACACTTGTATGGCAATGCTGCCATCTAGTGTTGTAAAGGAAATCAACCACCAAAGCTCAGTATCTATAAATTTCGGCGGGCGTGACGAGGTGCAGGCTGGTTTGTATGTGTTTTGTTTGTTTGTAAGTGGTTGGAATTATTTCCCTGTTGTTGTTTGATGGGGTTTGGGTACCTCTGTAGTCAAGAGGAAGCTCTGGTAGTTACATGTTGGACTGCTAACCACAAGGTCAACAGTTCCAAACCACCAACTGCTCCTCAGGAGAAAGACTGCTTTCTGCTCTGGCAGAGCATTACATTCCCAGGAACTCCCAGGGGCAGTTCCACCCAGCCCTGTAGGGTCCCTGCGAGGCTGCGTCGCCACGGTGGCAGGGGCGGTGTTTCCGAGTCTGGTGTGGTCAAGGGAATCGCATGTGCAGCAGTGCAGCAAACAACAGGTAGACGTCCGACGTGAGCACAGTGGCTTGACCCAGAGCTAGAGAAAACCTGCTATGGTGTGGGGGAGGGACTAGTTGCACTCGTTCACTACAGGCAGGCTCGCTTGCATGCCACCATGCTAGAGTGACTAGTGCCTATGAAGAGGAGGAGTTCTGGTCAGGGAGCCACGCCACAGAGTGAGCTGTGTGCTGGGCTGTCGGGCCGGCGGCCGTGCTGCGTCAGCCATCCCTGGGAGAAAGGTGAGGCAGGGAGGCTGGCTGCTCCACAAAGGCTTCCAGCTCAGAAACCAGACGGGCCATTCTACTTGGCCACGTAGACTCACTGCCAGTCAGGGTCAGCTGATGGCATCCAGTTTGGTTGGGGTTTTAGTGGCGCGCCAGCATTAGGAGAAAGTTGGCAATCTTGTGAGAATAGCAGCATGTGGCACAGACGTGAAGTGAGCACACGCTGTTGGGAGCATGGTGCTGATGCAGGACGCAGGTTTACCACTCCCTTCTGTTCAGTGCGTGTGAGAGAGAGAGAGAGAGAGAGAGAGAGTCATACTTACTCAGCACCCCGCCCAGCTTCCTTTTGTTGCAATTTTAAACATTGAGTCACCCAGAGGTGAAGAAAGAAACCTCTTCTGTCTAAAGTCAGTATTTTTCTTTGAAATGACATTGATCCATTTTTATAAGCACATTATCCTAGTATCCGTTAATCAGATTTCTATTATGATACTGAAACTAATGAAAAAAACCAACTTCCTGTCACTGAGTCCGTGCCGACTCACAGCACCACCTGTGGGTTTCCTGTTCACGGAGTAAAAAGTCCACTCTTTGACCATGCAGCCCCACGCAGACCCTCTGTCCACCCACCCCACCCCAGGGCTCCTCCTCTGAACAGCGCAGGCCCCCTAGAGTGCGCGCTCTCTGTGGAGCTGTCACTGCCTCCACAGCCTCATTTCTTCCTCCAACATCCAAAGGCTTTGCCACACGCCCTATTTTCCAAGCACTATCTGAGACACTTGGGAACCTGACAACCATGTTGCTGGCAGAGGGGCGTGGAGAAGTCCAGGACCTTCTTGCTTCCTTTAGAGTCAGGGTTGCACAACAGCACCTCACTTTGCACTTCTTGGTCAGCCCTAGTTCCTGCATGTGCTGGGGACGTGGGGCACTGGGCCACAGGGAGCTCTTTCATTAGAAACTGTCCCTTCCACTCACCTGCAAAAGGGGAAAGGGAAGTGAGCTGTAACACAGGGACCCCTGAAGTTTGGGTTGTATTATTCTTGCGGATTTCTGTCCTGGGACATCACCTCAGCATGTTCCCTGCCCTCTTTATTGCCAGACTGTGGGTGCTCGAGAAGGTGGGGGCGGGGGGGGTGACCCTGGTTTTCGAGAGATCTCTTTCATGGGAGTTTGATCTGTTTTCAGTCCGCTCTGATGGGACATAAGCATCTGACGGTGGAAGAATTGTTTGGAACCTCTTTGCCCAAGGAGCCGCCCCTGGCTGGGGGACGCGATTCGGAGGATGTGGGAAAGCGACCAGGAGAAGCTTCGCAGAAGGAGCCCAGCCCACTGCTACCCTTTCCCTTCGAGCAGCCAGGAGGGGGCCCCCAGTCGGAAAGCCTGGGTGTGCAGGCCCCTCCCCTGCCCTCGGTGCCGCCTGAAGGCCCCGCCCCGGTGCTCATCACGCCTGCCTGCATCACGCAGGCCGTCGAGAAGCACGCCTCGAGCTATGTGAGCCCCCTGAGCCCTGTGCTCAGCCCCACTCTGCCAGCAGAAACTCTTCACGCACCGATGCCCCCCAGCTTACCTCGAAGCAGCGCCAGGATGCAGGCAGTAAAGACCACACCCAGACAGAGGTCTCCACTCCTCAACCAGCCAGTCCCCGAGCTCAACCACCCCTGTCTGATTGCCAGCCAGAGCCCCTTCCGGGGCCCCCTCAGTGCGACGGGCTCAGCTGGGACATCCCTCGCAAGTGTGGATCTTCTCCAGAAACTCAGGTTGACGCCGCAGCAGGACCA
Source organism: Nesogale talazaci (assembly GCA_004026705.1). Taxonomy (NCBI): domain Eukaryota; kingdom Metazoa; phylum Chordata; class Mammalia; order Afrosoricida; family Tenrecidae; genus Nesogale; species Nesogale talazaci. The sequence goes on along the minus strand of PVJH01004132.1, from coordinate 12,912 downwards.
AATACAGACACAGTCCCTTGGAAAAGGTGCCATGGCACCCAGCTTTCCTTCAGCAGCCAGCCAGCTGGCCACACCTGAAAGCTTCACAGAGCCTCCTGCCAAAACCACCGCCAGAGCCACCTCAGCTTCCCTGTGCAGCACGGTGCTTTCTCCCTTCCAGGTACCGTGTGGCGGGGCGGGGGCCTGGGCATCACTGACACTGGGAGGAGTCGTTTGAAAACGACACCTGTGGGCATGTGTCGAGGGCGCCCCGCTCGAGCCCTGTAGTGAGCACCTCGATAATCGGTGAGAGACGTCGTGTAGCTCAGTTCATGTCTGAAGCAGACAAAGCACCCCTGCTTGCACCCCCCGGATGTGGAGGTGAGGTTCTGTGTCCGAGCAGGCCTGACAGATCCAGACGATCCCACACTTGGTCCATTCCTCCCCCTGGGTGTCCCTTGCATGCCAGGCTGGCTAAGGAGGCTTCCCACATCTGCAAGTGGGAGGCCAAAGGGAGTTTCCCAGTGAAACTGATGCTGGAGCCAAGATCCCTAGTGACAGGAATGGCTCACCAGGCCTCTGCTAGAGGTGAGGCCAGGAGAAGAACATGTGAAAGTCGGTGCGGGGGGAGGGTGTAGGGATATGGGCATTTGAAGAAAGTAAGGAGCCCCCAGGTGGCTTTCACCTGCTGTGGAAGGGAAGTCGGGCAGTGATGATGAGCACGACTTTGTCAGGTGGGTTAAGGAGCTGGAACTTGGGTCTCTGAGCCTTGGAAGAAGTCTTTAAAAGGCACTGAGTGGGGCTGAGCCGCAGTGGCGTAGTGGTTGTATGTGGGACTGCAGCCCACAGGGTTGGTGGTTCAAATCCAGCAGCAGCTCTCTAGGAGCAAAGCTGGACTTCCTACTCCCACCAGGGCAGTGATGCCCCCCTCCCACCCCAAATAAATAAATAAAAATAAAAGGCACTGAGTGAAAGGGGTCCTAATGGAGCGGGATGAGATCAGGAAAGAGACGATGGGAGTTATGCAGCTCCAATGGTGGGGCCTCAGTGTGGGGGACATGCGGGGGAGAGGTGGGATGGATTCTAAGATCTGTGAATTTACAGAGAACTTTGCCAGTTGGGAATAGCCTCACCATCAAGTGCTTTTGCTTCAGAGTGACCCTAGATGTGTTCTTTACAAGAATAGATGGCCTCACTTTTCCCCTCAGAGTGAGTGACTGGTGGGTTTGAACTGGCAACCTTGCAGGTAGCAGCAGTGCAGCATCTAACCTAATCTCCGTTCCTAACATTCCAACAAGTACCATCACGTAGAGGAGCCACTGTAGCAACTCTTGATCATCTCGGTTAGTGGAGTCTTGTCCCCTTCCCCCTTGAAACCTCGTACAGGACACAGGAAAGCTGGGAGCCTGGTGACCTCGGTCCCCTGTCATTCTCGGTTGCTCTCCACTCAGGGCCCCATCAGCACAAGAGCAGGGGAGGAGAGCCGTTCAGCAGACGGGAACCGCCACCCGACGGGCAGCCGCTGCCCCTGTCCCAGTAGCTCTGCAGGTGTGGCCTGCAGCCTGGAAGGTTTTGGGAACGCCTGGCAGAATGTTGCCCTCTCCAGACTGGCTTCAGCAACCACCTTCCCTCTCGAGAGCAAGGATGGCAGTTAGCATGTGGCGATGTGACCAAAGGAAGGCTACTTGAGATGACTCGTCCAGAGTTTAGGTCCCCTCACCCAGATTCTGGTCAGAATCTCCTGTCTATGGAAGACTAAGCCACTGACGCATGATGCCTGGGGACTCCCCCACAAGATCCCTTTGCACACCCGCCTTTCAGGAGCACTAAGGATTGGAGGCTCTCCCATAGCTCTCACCAGGAGTTGGTCTCACTGCCTTGGGAGCACAGAAGACGCCTTGCTCTCCGAAGCACTCTTTCCTTCTTGCTAACCTAGATTTTCCCACCAGCAGCTGGACGCTGCCTGGCTGTCCTGGGCGAGCCCTGCTCACCTCCCCTTTTACACCTTGCAGCCTATGCAGCAGAGCCAGGACATGGACGTGTTTGCGCAGTCGAAGGGCTTGCCTGGTGCCATCCCGGTAAGCACTCCCTTTCTGATGAACCCATTAGGGACTTTTAAGTGCTGCTTAGTGGTGTGGAGTAAAATGTCTCATTAGCCTATCCTGGGCCAGGCCCCTGCCACCTTAGTCAGGTTTCATTTCTGTGAGCTAAGGCTTTCCCTAAGTGTGTGTGTGTGTGTGTGTGTGTGTGTGTGTGAGAGAGAGAGAGAGAGAGAGAGACACTTCTCAAGTCTGGGGATTTAAACTAAGCCAGCTTCGAGGAGCTTGTCTTATTAACTCCCCTTTCCCTGGGACTTGCCTTGCTGCACCAGCCTGGTGTTGCATAAAAACCAGCATCAAACCCTCCACCCATTCAGGAGGGTGCCAGGGAAAGGACTGCATGAGGGCGCGCAGGCGGCCTCTGAGATGAGTAGCTGAGAATCCATGCCTCTGGGGGCGGGGGCGGGGAGGACACGCCAGTTCACACCGACCCTCAAGGAACAGGAGTGCCGTGGGCTTTCCACAACGGAGACCCGCAGGGGCAGAACGCCTCGTCCTTCTCTTTGGGGTCAGACTGCTGATGCTAAGGCCGGCAGCCTCACTGTCACCCACTCGGCCCCGGGACTCCTTCTCTGGAGGGAGGGGGACATTACTTATCGTGCCTGAGGGGTGGTTCACCAAGGGGTGTACGTGTTTCAAACGATCCTAGAAAGAGCCCAAAAAAGAGAGAACATACAATATGGGTCAGTATATTTACAGTGTCATTATAGTTACCAAAGACAAAACTTCCTGAAAATGAAATGAATATCTCCCTCTTTCCCCATTTAGATGGGCTTGTAGGTTAATTACCGCTAATAACCAGAAAAATGATCAACTGTACTAGTCAGTATTGTCAGTGGTTTCCAGACTTGATGGCGTGCGGCGTAGACTGGGCCTTCCTGCCCGAGCTGCTGTTCCTCGCCGCGACTGCCTTCTTTGGGGCTGGGCTCGATCTCCCCGACAAGCCTAGGGCCTGCGGTCGTAGCACTGAACGGTTCATTCTCTGGGGTAGCAGAAGCGTCGCAGCCAGCAGTGAAAGCCCTCCGACTCACTGCTCTCTCCCTGAAGCCAGTGGTCAGCATTGGACTCTTTTTCAGTCTCCCCCTTCTGCATCCCTACTCTGGGCCTGCCGGCCAGCTCCTCACACCAGTGCTCCCCTACCACTGTCCCTCCCTCTGCAGGTGGCAGGTGCCCTGCTGGTTAGTGCGCCAACCACGGCAACACCTTCTGTGCTGCTGTCTCCAAGTGTTTTCCAGCAGGCCACTGCAAGGTCCACGGAGCCTGAGAGGACAGCCAGCTCCCCTTCTCCTCTCACCGTGGGGACGTCAGAACATCAGAGAAAGCCTCCCGTGATGCTCAGCAAGGCTCAGCTCCAGGATACGCTGATACACCTGATCAAGGTGATGAGAGAGGGGCTAATAATCAATTCCTAAAGCCCGTGATGAAGGTTAGCCGGGAGTATTACTGCTCTCTCCCGCACACTGCCGATGGGAAAAGAGCCGGAGGGAGAACTGGCTGGGACCGTCTTCAGGCTCAGGCTTCATGCTGAGCTTTTCGCAAGGTGGGAGGGGAGTAAGCTGTGATCCCGTAAAGTAGACATGGGGGTTTCTTGCCATCTCTTGCAGAACGATTCCAGTTTCCTCAGCACGCTTCACGAAGTCTACCTGCAGGTCCTGACCAAGGACAAAGCCAACCTCAGCCTATGACCGGGGCTGAGGAAACTGCAGGCCGCCGCCGCGCCACCTCCCGCACAGAGGCTTCATCACAGAAACACTGCACAGAGCGAATCCTGACCTCGAGCCCAGCAGAAAGAGACTCCTTCCCTAAGAGTGTTTCCCACGTGACGTTCCCAGTGGTAATGGAGGTTTCACTGGGAAGCTTCACCAGCAGACCTTCGTTTTGTCAGGGATGAAACAGGACCGCTCGCTGTATTCCGTCCAATGGGTGTTTCCTCCTCTGTGATCAAGCCCAGGGGCCTGCTTGGCAGCTGGCTGTCATTTCCCAGGACGTCAGGCGAGATCACCAGCCGTGATCTCTGAGCTCAGCCCCCTGCACTCTGGCCCTGGCAGTACCGCGCCCTTCAGCGGACGGGGAAGCTCTATACAGAGTAAGAATGGGCCAGCCCTGCCTGCAGAAGCTTCAAGTTTTAAGCATCAGAGATTTTAAGTTGGAAAATTAGGACTTGATTTGTTTAGATGAAGTCTATTTTATACAAATGCCCCCTTTGGGCCTTAAAAGTTCTGTGATTTCGCAAATGTGTTTTATTTCCAGTGTCCTCTGTCCTGCCATACCCCAGGCTCCCCTCACCACGGTACTGTGTGAGCAGGGCCGGGCAGGCGACGGGGCCTGTGGTGGTGCAGAAGCAGGCATGCTGCACCCCTGCAGCAGGGAAGCGGGGTTAATACAGCCCGACCCCTCCCGGACTCCCTTGTCGTGTTGAGACCCACACTCCAGTGGTTGTGTGTGAAGCATAGCCTTCCTGCCCTTCCCGCCGCAACAGTCCGAGTCCTTGGTGACTGCTCTCCTTCACGCTCTGACAGAAGGCCGGTGAGCCCATCTGACAGAGTTCCTCTGGTTCCAGTCCTCGGGGCTCGAGAAGAGCTTTAAAAACAATGCAGAAAGGGGAGCTGGGATTTGCACCACCCTTACTTTCGTGTAGAATATGAGTTTGAAAGGAATTGTGACGTTCAGAATCTTACCAATGTATTCCTAGGCTGTGAGTATCTTTCCAGCCCCACGTGTGACGATGTGGAAAGATGCTTCATTATGCTGCTATTAATCTGCCATGATTTATATTTATTCTGTTATGGCATGTCACGGTGATTAGGGATATTTCAATGTAGAGTTTGACTTGTTTCAGCAGTTGTAATTCTAAACTACCCTCTGGATGGAAGTGTCCTCGTTTCTACAACACAAGTCATTTTGTAGTATTTAACCAATTACGATGCACTGCTTACTTTCCTGAGCACTATTTAATGATGGGGTAAACACCGCTCGGCCCGGCCAGCTCACGTCAGGATTAGCTGTGGATGGATGATGCTGACAGGGGCAATGGGTGAAGCTTTAATGGTAACTCGATCATAAGTCTGTAGATTTTCCTAGCTGAACTTTTTTGAAATTACTTGTGAGTTACTACTTGTCTTAGTTTGCTCTCTTGGTTTTTTTTAGCATTAAGAATACTTCGACTGGTTTTTTGTTAACCTAGGCACGCTTCCTGAATGTTTCTGCTTCTCAATTTTGTTGTCTGTTTATTACTGTCTAGCTAGTTAGACGTGTGAAGTCTACAGAATTCAGGGAAGCTTTTTAAGTTCTCACACTCCATTAGGAATCGTTCGTTTGCAAATAGCAGACCACCTCCGCAACCAAAACCGAGGCATTCACACGGCACCTGGGAGAGGGAGCCCTGCTGCCACCAGGAGGTGGGGGCGGGGGCGGGGGGTGGCTAAGGGTCAAGGGAGCCACATGACTGTCTGTAGGTGAACAGTCTGTACACCTCAGCTAGTGTCCACGGGCTTAGTCTCCAGGAGAGAGCCAAGGCATTCCGGTTGTAATGGACATCCGAGTGGAGACCTAGTTTTGAGCATATGTTATGCTATGAAAGAGTTAAGAGAAAAATCTTCATCTCAGCAGATGTGTTTGTTTTCAGCCTCAATCTGGAGGGTGGAGCAGTCAGGGTTACAGTAGGTCCCCTCAGTATGGCACCACTCTCCAGGGCCCAAACCACACAGACTATAAGCTTCCAAATTTATGTATTTGAAGCTTCTGAAATGTAGAAGCCACGCCTGGGCCCTTGGGATTGGAGGGCCCTGGTGGGGAAGTTGCAGTGCAGTTGCCCGATTTCCCTGTCTGCATCTCGATCCAGAGCCCACACCAGCCTCAGCTGCCCATGTCCACTGCTGCCCCGGTGTCCTAGAACCTGAGTCAGAAGGCACTCCAAAAAAGGAGATGCTTCCCATCGGGCTCTGCAAGTCCCACAGGGAGGCCTGCATTCAGGCCGCTGTCTGTGTGCAGGCTCTGGAGAGGAGCCGTGCGGAGCTTGGCGAGGGAGGGTGGCTGTCGCTGTGGCTGGCTGCTGTCTGCATAGACGGGTGCGCCCTCCCAAAGAGCCATGCTCCTGGAAGGCAAAAGGCTCCTGTGCGTGTGTGGGAGTTTTGAGCTGTGAGGTCGGCCGGGGTGACTGACACCTGTGTTTCCGCAGGGCTGGCCCGGTCAGGAGAAGCATTGCCTGCTTCCTGAGCGTGCAGGCCTGTTCAACAGCCACGCCGCCTCGGCTCCTCCTTGGCTTCATTGAGCAACTCTGTCCACGGGCTTTGCACATTGAGCGTTTCTTCTTCTGGCCTGTATTATTCGGCATTTTGAGCCCCATCGGGGCCTGTGTGAGGTAAATCTCCTCAAACCATAAGTCCGCAACTCCTCCCTGAAGAAGGCCACCTGAAGTGCCCTCCTTGCGGGGGTGCAGGCCACGATTGCCACTCATCCACTCATCGTGTGCCTAACTGCTGACACCGCGCACGGGCCCTTGGGGCCCGGGTCAGCACTGCAGAGCACGTTTCCGACTTCCTGGGGTTTTCTTTCCTCGTGTTCAGAAGACCTCCCGGCACTGATCAGTCGGGTCCCTCCTGAGTTCTCGAGAGCCCAGACTGAGGGGGTGTGTGTCGGGGTTGGGGGGGGGTCGCCCTCCAGAAGCTGTTTCCCAGCAGGAAGGAGGGGTGTGAATGCAAGGCTTGAATGCTGGTCTTCTCTTTAACTCCTGAATGGAAGATGCCGAGATGGCAGTGTGCTCCTCTCTGAAGAGGAGGGAAGAGGAAACCGCATTGTCCTCCCCACCCCCACCACGTGGCCCCCTGAGAAACGTTTTTAACGTCTGTGTTCTCCGTGGTTGTGTTTCGCTCTGTGTTACTGTCCTGGCCATGAGGCGTCTCCCAGGGCCCCTGCTTCCTGAAATGGGGAGGGCATGGGCTCTGAAGTGACAACCAGAGTTTGTTCTGTGAGCCTATTTGCATCATTAACATTTTTAATGGTATGAATTTTATACCACCTGTGTATGTTTGCAAATATTAAGTTATTACATGTTTTAAAATGAGCATTTTTCATTCTAAATTTTCTATGTTTGCAAATATATTTTTTTAATAAAATTTCAAAACCAAGATTTAGCACCTACCAGATTTTAACTGTGTTTTCATTCATTTTGGGGAGGTGAACTTTTGAGTAATTCGCTACATTTTACCAGAGGCTCAGAGTAGTAATATGGGGTTGCGGGAAAAGTGGGGCAAGGGAACAATCCACAAGGGAGGGTCCCCTCCGTCCGTCACGAGCCAGGTCCTTCCTCTCAGGCAGCCAAACACCAGGGCTCAACCCCCCACAGGTTAGCATGTGGGGTTTCATTCACTTCTCTACTGCTACCCCAATCTCAAGAGCAGTTCTGATCCCAAGCAGAAGTATCGGTCCTGCCTCAGATGGACTCACTACCCTTGTGTGCCCCAGGAGGCCTCGCTGATGCGAAGGAACAAAGGGAAGCTTGGTGGCAACTATTGGCCAGCCCAAGGTGGAACTCTCCTCCCTCTGCCTCTCAGATGCAGCCCCTGAT